>JASANH010000871.1:0-117195 GCA_030248295.1 Mesodorylaimus sp. YZB2_4
AAAAAAAAGGGGCGTAGGAAGGTTGTGCAGGTTTTTTGTTTTCAGCTCTCTCTCTGCCCCCGCTTTTTTTCTACTACTAGTATGCTACTATCCACGGTGGCAGAATGCACCTGGCTCGTGTAACTTTATGCGATAAGATAAGATCGAGAGGATCATGTGATAACATCGAGTCGGCTTAATGATGAGCGATAGTGAATGTGCGCCCGGTGATAATTTAGGCAAATATCAACCGCAGCACCCATGCACGATCACCACCACACTTGCATACGTTTGCTGGAAACGACGACAGATGGACTCATCAAGTGCCAAAGCTACCAATGCACGCCTTGACCACAAGATGAGCCTTCCGCCATCGCTGATCACAAACATTTGTCGGCGATCATCGGCAGGCACTGAGGCCTAGAACGAGTGCAATATGCACTACTGACAGCATCTTGCACCAGTCCTAAACCCAGTGATAGCTGCAGTAACCACGAGCATGTACAAACATATGATGCCTCTCGCGTGCCTCCTCGCTGAGTGTGGATCTAGTCATGTCATCGATTCCGCAAGACCAGACACACACCCAGACAGGCCGCACGCGTTCTTACCAACACATCAGGCGTGGGCATGACGCACCGAGCCAGGTAGGACTGTGATAGACACTCATTCTCTCCATCACCAGGCCAACCCAGCTCGGCGAGAAATGCAGATCGAGGTGGCGGATTAATCGATGCAGCGACCCGTTCCGAGTTCATGAATGTGAACCCGGTGAGGAAAACATGGATTCCTGACCGTGGCGCACACTCACGACTCGAAGATCGGACTGAAAAATTATCGAATAAAATGAGCAGAAGTGGACGACGACCGACTGCTCGAGTCGAGAGGAGGAGGACGGAATGATGAGACCATGTTTTGGTGCCTCCTTATATACCCGAGGCAACGAGACAAACAAGCTCATTACCAGGTTTGACCCAGAAACGGGCGCCGACCACAACAATAGCCATTGGCCCGTCTTAGACCCTGGGCTGCATGAGGTAAAAACAAAAGATGCACGTCGGCCTCCTTCCCTCCCTCACCTAGTCCTCTCGGCCCTATGCCGAGGACCTTCGTCCATGGCCGGTCGGGTCTGGCGCATTACTGGTGTCGGCGCCACTCCTTCGGGTCCCGTGTCCAGTGATAGGAGGTCGACCCAGTTTTCGGGTCATCGTTCATAATAGCCCCGAAGGAAGGGCGTCGATGAGCAAAACAACTTAATCGTTTCTTCCGAGTTATTTTTAGCCTCTCTCAGGTAAGAGAAAAACAATGCCCGCTCAACCGCACCCTCCACATATTTTACGGCGTCTTTCCTCTCCTGCAAAATGAACGCAAAAATCACAGAGCGGGAAACCAAGAACCCAAGTGTTCGTACTGAATTCGCCCACTTTTGGAAAACCAAGCAAACGAGCTAGTCAAAAAGCATAGCAGCCAAAACTACGTCCCCCCCCTCAGGGCCTGTTGGGGAAACATGTATGACTCGTTGGCTGCTTATAAAGCTAGCTTATTTGGTCTGCCCTCCCTGGCGCCTGCCTTATCGTTCGATTAGCCTTTTAGAAATCTGCTGATTTTAAACAGTCTTTGTGGGACTGCTTCCCACGCGCAGCTGCCTTTCGTTGCGTAATGACAGCTGCGAGGCTCCAAAAAATGCTGGTTAAACGATGACTCATCATTAGTCGCGTCGTGGATTTTCTTTTGTCAAAAACCTCTGCTTTTGAGTCAAACTGATTTTCTATTCCAATTTATTGCGTGCATTGACTGATAAATTGAAAAAATGAGGGGAGAGTGAGGGAAAAAACTGCGCAGAAGAGCCTGGGTCGGCGGAACTCTGCATTTTGCACGCACCTAGCCCCTGTAACAGCCAGCAGATTGCTAGCATATGCTAATTCGAAAAGTCAAAAAAGCGTTTCATCTTCTATCGCGTTCTGGCAATGTCTTCGTGGCCTAACTGGTTTCTACGATTTCAGTGCAGTGAAAAAGCGTAATTCGGAGATCTAGTCGTGCAAGGTTCGGGGGACGAGAATGACCTCTCTGGCAATACTGCCTTTCAAAACGCTTGAAATCAGTGCAAAGATTCTCGATGATAACAAAGTAAGAAAGAATGCATTTTCGTTCAAGTTTGTAAAGCGTTTGTTGTTTTAGTGGCAAAAACGGTTTTTAATTTTACAAAAATGTTCGTTCGGCAATTCTGGTACGTTACATATTTTCAAGACTGCCAAATCGGTTCGCAAATTTCGTGCAAAGAAACAAGTGTTGACTATCGAAGGCTTTTTCGGAGTGGAATCAGGTGAGACACGGGGAAAACCATGTGCGACCATTTTGTGAGTAAAAAGTAAAAAGTTTCGGAAAATTATAAAATAACTTGTGTTAGTATCAGTTGGTGTTAGCCTGTTTGACTTGACCGATCCGCTGAAAAATGATAAGGTGGCATTCTGACGAGAAAATCCCGTTTTCTCCCAAATCAGCATTCTCCCACTTTAGTCGCGGACTAGCTCTCGTGTATCCTTTGGAGTGGACTGATAGAGTGCCAGCGAGGATGCAGTGCCAAATACATCAACCTCATAAATCTTTTATTTTTTGAAGCCGATCGGATTGCTATGCTCATGGGGTCTGGTAAACCTGGAAAAGTCAGGGAAAATTGGAGCTTTAGGGCCCAAATTAGGGGAAACTTAGAGTTTATGTTTGTGTGATCGGGGAATCATAGAAATTTTTGTCTAGAAAACGTAGAAAAATCGTGGAAAATCATTTTCCGCGTCTTGTATGAGCCTTGTGCCTGTTCTGGGGTCCTGTTTCCGGGCACGACTTTGTGGGACTCACCGAAGTGCCTTCTCCCACCCCTGCCCTTACTAAATTGGGACAAAATTACGGGTGTCCGTGCTTGTCCAGCCTGCAGTCGAATCCTGGGAAATAAACTCCCCTTATCGCCTACTCGTTCCTTCCAAAAGTCTGCATGTCAGGTGCCTTTCTCAACTTTCGTCCCTGATGCACCCGCAGTTTGAATGTAATTTCATTCTTTCATATCTTATAAAGCTGTAAAACTATGCTGAAGTCGGAACTTGGAGGGCACCCAACCTTGACTTAAGATGGACTCCTCTTTGTTGCAGGATTCCGGCTGGACGATGAGCAGTACACGCTGGCCATCATATGCCAGGCTCGTGTGATCATTCTCGCTTTCGCTGATCAGTCTACCTTGATCACTTGGGAATGGTCCATTCGAAAGGCATTCGGTTTCGGTAAGGCCTATGCTTTTCTGGTTATGTGCATGTGTCTGGTGTCCCATCTATCCCGATCTTGTTCTTTTTCTAAGAAGAGGTGTCCTTAGATAAGGGGCAGATTTTTAAGGACAGAATCTGATGCTTATCTTAAAAATGAGGGCTCGAGTATGAGGGCGTGACATGGTTACTGAACTGAAAGTTTTCGGGGGTGAATCCCCGCCACACCTTTTTCGGGGACGGGGACGGGGACGGGGATGGCCATCCCCGCGGGGACGGGGATCGGGGTCGGGGCCCCGGTCGAACACTGCTTAGTCATGAATGCCCGGGTTCGATTCTAGCCGCCAGAGAACGTGGCGAGTTTTCGCACGATTTGCCCGCATAGCCGTGGGTGGGGAGAGGACTATGGGGTGGGAGGCTCTCGAATGTGGGCCCTCGCACGTTGCGGGTGTGCTTGTCCCCAGGGGTGAAGGCGACGATTATGTGCTCTTGCCCAGCACAATTCCTCAACAGGCGCTATTAGATGATCCCCAGGACCCGGTTCGAATAGGACTGACCTACAGTAGGTCGAAAGTGTTCTCAAACAACTTATGCTAATGTGCTGCAGCCACCAACTGCTCTCTCTCTTGACTTGGTGCAAGTATGAGCATTGTTTTGCACAGTGGTCTCCACTTCAGGCTTCCAATACTCGGTGCTGGTCCTGGAGGCTCCTCTCAGTCTCTCCTCCATTTGCACTACCACCGTGCGCATTCACCTGTTCGATGGTCGTTTCTGTTTGGTGGCCGACACTCCGCCACGAATGCTTGCCGATTTTCGATTCGCAGAAATTCGACGATTTGGTGCCTTCGAGAATAAATTTTGTGTGGAAGCTGGCTCGCGAACGGGCTCGTGGGCGGGCGTGTACGTGTTCCGTACTGGCCACTGCGATCAAATGGCCTCCACGTTTCGATTGGCTTCGTACGAACGACTGAACGAGTACTTGTCTTCGGATGAATCGAGTCATGATTCCAGTTCGACCGAGCCACAGTCCGTGCTCTACGAACCCATCGAGTGTCAAAAACCACTCATCTCATTCTCGGATAATCTCGACGATGATCGCAAACCACTCATTTCGCCAGTCGATACCAGCAAAGAGAACTCGGTTCAGTACGCCAGGATCGACAGCGTTGCTACAAAGGCTGCCAGAGAGGTGAGGTGGTCGGGGTCCCTTCGTAGTGCCTGTGCTCATAGGCGGGTCTTCCCTCATCATCAGCTGGTGGCATCCCTTGGTTGGACTCGGATTGAAATAGAATGACGAACATGAGATTACTTTCCAGTGCCTTGTACTGTATGCTGATCACTTCTAACCTCAGGGCCTGAAACTATGAAAGCCTTTAGTTGGAGTTTGAGATGCAATTTTAGTAACAGTCATTTGGTCAGGTCCCTCAGCGGTGCGGGTTCGATTCCCACTCGGGGCTCATGTTTTTCATTCTGTTTATATTTCTTGGGATCGCTTTCCGTTCTTCAGTCCGTCTCGAAGGGCAGCTCACATTGTGCTATGCGAATGTGCTGAAGTCTTGCTTACTGCTTACACTGTACTGTACTGGGCCTTATCATCGCAAACCGATAAGACCTTGTTCTGCAAGTATGAGTGAGACCTGACCAAATGACATCGGCACTGAAGTTGCTCACATTCCCATGCTGGACTCTAATCCACATGGGTGCAGGAGTGTTTTAGTGAGTTCGATGATCAGCTATGGATGAAGGGTGCCAACTTTTTAATTGTCATTCAAAAAATTGTCTCATTTGAGTTTGCTTCTTTACTGAAAAATTCTTATCTTTCCACGTCCCTGGTTCACTGGCACCATCAGGCACAAGTTGGCCTACTAATTCATCGTTGTTGACGATGATGCAATGTTTGGACACGAGCCAAAAGGGCCATGAACTGACTCCGTATGAAATGCCAGCCTGTTGGAGAAGAGCCAGGAATTGAAACTCTCGTGCTCTGATCCCGGCTCTGATATGTGCTTGTTTCTGACAGAAGACCGAAGGGCCGGGGGGAGGCGCAAGGCGATTTTGCTTCTTACAGCATGGCGTGCTTATAAGACACAGTTAGATCGGAAGGGGTCACAGCATTGTTTTTGTTTTTTTTTTAATTTTTATGGGTTGGCCGCACCAGTTCCCCCCCCCCCTCAGGACTTCCAGCCCGTTTTGCCTATGCCAGTAGTCATGATATGATGAGCGAGGCCATGAGGTGACCAGCTCTCACGGCAGCGTCCCATTGTGTCTCCACTGGGAGCACCTGCACATGAGGGCATCCCAGGATGATACTGGGCGATAAAGGAGGGTCCTTCCTTGCTGATGGTCGAGGACCAGTTTCCTGATTCTCTACTCGTTTGGCTTCCGCCGCTTGACTGTAGGAGTGAGTGAATGACTACTTGCAAGACTGCGTGCGAATCTTGCAGTTCTTGCTCGCCCTTTCCTTTTCTTGTCATCTTGTCTCGTAGTTCTGTCAGCAGCTTGCAAAAATTCGTTTTTCCCTTTCCCTTTGGATTGATCGAAAATTTCTGGATCGTCGCAGCTCAGGCCAACACCCCATCGACTATCGTTCGGATTGCCATCCACTAGCAGTTTAGGCGAAGTTTGAAACAGAAATTTTCTTAATTCCGGATTGCATTCGAATTTTTTGAAGTTTGCCGAATACAGTTTCTTCTTTGCGAAATCGATCCACTTGCCCATATCCTTCTCGTTCCACTTGATCTTTTTGCCAGTCGCTGTCGTCTCAGCCGCAGATTCCGCGTTCATGATCCTCTTTTCGCCGTCCTTGTCACCCACTGCTTTCGCCCTTTTCTTATACAGATATTGCTCAGTTAAAATGAAGCTCTGGCCATCTATCGGAAAGGCGCACGGGTGACGATTCGAAAGAGGGGATTCTTCCGAGAAAAATGGAAGAAATTCTTGACCACTCGCCAGTGCCGTGGTAGCTGTTTCTCTGTTTGGTCGGGTGATGACTGGTGCATTGGCGGTCAAGGTCGTCAGTGGGGGATACTCTTCGTTGCTGATCTCATTAGGCTTGTTCGATATGTTCGTTGCCGGGGTTGATCCTGATTCTTACCCTTGCTCCTTTTACGCTGCCATTTGTGTGCTTTTTTATTTTTTGTGGGTTGGGCCCCGTGCCGCCCCAGTTCTCCCACGGGACCTCCAACCCGTTTTGCCTCTAGCCGCCAGCAGTCATGATTGATAAGGTGAGCTGCTCTCACGGCAGCTTCCTTCTGTGTGTCTCCACTAGGGGCACCTCCACACGAGGGCATCCTGTGCTAGCGCTAGCATCCCAGGATGATACTAAGCGAGAACGGGGGGGGGAGCTTCCCGACTGGTGTTCCTGATTCTTTACTCGTTGGGCGCCGCTTGACTGTAGGAGTGAGTCGCCCAGAGCCAGGTGTGCAAGGCCAGCGACGGGCTTACTAAACTGCCTTCCTCAGCCTAAGCTTATCATATCACGACTACTGGCATAGGCAAAACGGGCTGGAAGTCCTGGGGGGGGGGGGGGGGAAGCTGGTGCAGCCAACCCATAAAAAATTTAAAAAAAAAACAAAAACAATGCTGTGACCCCTTCCGATCTGTGTCTTATAAGCACGCCATGCTGTAAGAAGCAAAATTGCCTTGCGCCTCCCCCCCGGCCCTTCGGTATTCTGTCAGAAACAAGCACATATCAGACCCGGGATCAGAGCACGTGAGTTTCAATTCCTGGCTCTTCTCCAACAGTCTGGCATTTCATACGGAGTCAGTTCATGGCCATCTTGTGGCCTGCTGGTCAGGGTTAGGGGCCAACGCCTTCGCCAACTGAGCCACCGCGGATCGGTCTTAGAATCGTGTTGCGGGATAGGCGTTGGGATCTATTGTAGGGCGTGCTTTCGTGGCTGCTGTGCTCTAAGCGCCCACACTGTGTCATGACAGCATGTTCTCAAAGATGGCAATGGCCCTTTTTGAAACTTGATCCAGCCCTAATTTCTGTGACAACACGTTGTCAGTCTTGCACGGATATCCGCCACAATCAGTTTTCCTTCGTCGCCCTACGCCCTGGTTTCGTGTTCCCGTTTAGCATTTCGCACCCGCATTATCAGCCCCCCTCACACTTTCTGGGGATCACCGAAACCCGGTGTCCCTAGATAAGGTGGTAGGGCCATGGTCTCAATCTCTCACAGCCAGTCGGCATCAGGGTCCCGAGTGCGAGCCTACACCCTGAACGTGGCGCGATCGGGGCATGCAGACACGTCTCGTCGTCCTTTTCAGGTCATCAAAGCTCGCCACGAGGACAACATTCGTCGCCGTTCCTCCACCGAACTCGAGGACAATCTGAGTCGTTGGTCCTCGACCGAGTTCCTGTGCGACGTGGCAAACACTCGTCCCAATCCCAAGTCCAAATTGAGCGTCCTGCACGGCCTGTTTCGTTTTCATTAAGACTGTTTTTCGTTGTTTTATTCGCCCGCACTGTTCTTGACTTTTTATGGCACCATGTTCTGTCCCGTTTGGCCGACGTAATAGATTGCAGTGACACCACTCTCAATTTTATTTTCATGAAAATCCACCCACGCCCAAACACGTAGTACTTATCTTTCCACATGGACGCTTCGATAATCCAGGAAGCCACGCGTAATCCCGACTCTTTACCATTTATGTTAAACAAACGAGAATGCCGAATAGTGCCCCTCTCCCTAACCCCAAATGAAAACCAAACCGAAAACGCACCAATAACGCAAGTAAGGAAAAGGACGACACCGAGAGTGTGTAGTGGAAATCATTTCATTCTTTCGTCTACGCCTTTCTCACGCAAAGAATAAACGCGAATTAATATTCACTGAAGACACGACCAGCTGAACCAGCGCCGACTCGCCTATCTGCTACGCTACATTCTGCTGAGATGGCGGCGCCATAAAGCCGGGCGGTGGGTGAGACGTCGGCGATAGATCATCCAGCGGCCAGTTCATGAAATCTGAAACAGGGAGCACTGACAGTCAGTCAATCGTGACACCCCAAACCGTGACTTACCATGCCGAAACGGTGATACGGCACGCGCGAAGGGCGGCTGCTGAGGCGCGTTTACCCGCATCGGAGGAACGGGCGCTGCGGCGTCGACCGTGGGCGATCGTCTAATACCAGGAGGCGGCGGATATGAACAATTGGTAACCAAAGGCGGCGGGGGCCGATTAAACATGAACATATTATTCTCTGACGTCGGTCGTGGAGCAGCTCCTGGCCCGGATCCAACAGGCCAACCTAAATCCAATCAGTCCATCCCTAATCCAAACTTACGAACGCAATTTAAACCTCCTCTCACCTGTTTTTGGCGTAAATGCAGGCGGATCGATGTGCGGCGGCCCGTTGACTGGTGCATGATGAGGCGCGGATAAATTAGGGGCGAATTTGATATTGACATTGGGCAATATAGCCCTGAATCCGTCTTGCCATTCCTTCAAATTAAATGCATCCTTCTAAAATAACACCCGCACATAACGTGCAGTGCAAAACATAATCAGTCTTACATCACCACAACAAAACGCAATCAAAGTGCAGCTCAAGGTCACTAGCACTCCCGAGGTACCCACATCAACACTCGAGTACACCCAACGGTTGAAACCCGTGTGCGCCTGATTCGAGCAGCACAAAAAACACGACAGCCATTTCAGCAGTCTACTTACCGTATGTGGTTGTTGTCGCATTTGTCCGTAAGAATGCATTCCCTGCGCATAGCCTCCCACGCCATTCATTTTATGTGGCCCAACATCTGAAAAATACTCCTGAATAAAACTGCGTTTCATCTTCCCTTCAATTCTCACCTGCTCCGAATCCTGGCGGCGGGCCGTAATTGGAATTCACAAATTCCATTCTGCCCGATGGCATGTGAGCTTCAGGCGGAGCGAACGGCCCGTGCGATCGATTGCCCCCGAAATGGTTGTTCCCCACAACATTATTACTGCCGTGCCAATGAGCTGCAGACGGACGAACAACATGGCCAGCGTTCCGATGTAAATGCTGCTGCTGCTGGGGAGATCTAAATCGATTTCGATAATCCCACGGTGGCACTGAAGCGGCGCTGGCATGATTCTGATCCGGCTGCTGTTGATGCATTAGTTGCTGTCGCTTCGTCATCTCTTGCTCTTCTCGCACCAACTCTTCCAATGCTTTCGACGATTCCATATACGGATCGAATCCTAAACACAGATCAATAATTAAAACAATGAACGCGGCCATGCCAGACCAACCGTGAACTAAGTCGCCCGGAGGCTTTGAATTAAAGATCAATAATACTCGGGTTCGACTCCCGCTCAGGCCTCGATGTTTAGCTTGTATTGACCACAATTCTAGGCCCCCAAAACGCAAACTATACTTACCAAGATCGTCATCCTGCGGCTCTTTGTTGAGTCCCAGTGCCGTCTGCCAGTCCAAACCCGCGCAGGGCTTTTGCTGCAATCGTTCTGGCATGGGTACGCTCGGTGCAAGCTGATGCGATTCTAAAATGAAGCATCTAAAGTTTATGATTTTTGTTCCCGTTATACACATGGCCGATACAGGCTGAACGGACTTGCCCTACTCCGTCAGTCAGCATCGTAACTTACTCAATCGTCCTCCACCACCGAGGAAATTTCCGATATCCACACTTTCATCGCATAATAGCTTGCTAAATAAAGCGCTCAATTTGGATTCGTTTTTGTCGTCGACACTACTAGCAGAGTCCCCGCCACCGGGTCTCTCAGTTTCATCCAATAATCCGCTCTCGCAGGCCGGCTGCTGCGGATGCATATCAATTTCTTTTTCTTCTTTTCGCCCTTCGTCCGCCAATGGCGATTTTGAAGTCGACCGTTCATCATCGTTATCGACATCAAGTTCAGCAGATCCAGCGTTCATTATAGCCGAAGTCACAACGTCGCCATTCAATGCTTTTGTTGAACCGAATTGAGGAATTTCAACCGGCGGCCCACCACCGTTAGGCAGCGAAGACGAAAATAGAGACGGCGACGATGACGAGGACTGCGTCGACGAATCGCCACCATTTCCATTATTTATCGCCAGTCCTTGAGTCGACGACGACGAAAACATGGCCGATGGCAGTGAACGACCGTTACGATCCGGCGACATCGATACAGCTGGGGGACTAGCGCGAAGTCTGCAACAAAAAATCAGGTCAGGTAGGAACGGATCGAAATAAAATTGCTTTTTGCAGAAACTTATTCACACTTGAGGCTGACCAGTCCCCAAAGAATTCCTAGCATTCTTACTTAGCATCACCACGCTGCTTCTGCGCACCACCGCCGGTGGCAGCTCCACGATTTTGTCGATTTCGATTCCGTCCTCCGCCCTGCCTGTTTCTGGCCGATCCATGATTCTGATTGGCGTGTTTGTTGCTGCCGTGACTTTGACTAGCCGCACCTGACGTCGTTTCTGTAATTGGAATCGGGTCTGACGAGCGTTGTTGACCAGCAGCATTCTCATTTTCAGGCGTCGCCGGCCAAATTTCCCTTTGGACTGACGAATCACGAACCCGCCTAAAAGATAAAAAGCCAATATTTTTACCCAAGGACTAAACGTAATAGTCCTGACTTACCGATTTGACTGAAGCTGCGGCAAAATTTGTTCGTGCAATCGGCGTTCATATTCCGTATGCTTGTGCTGTTGCATATCTTCTTTTGTGAAGCTCGCAGCTTCATCGCCGATGTCGTGTAAGTACATGCAATCCTGGAATAAGGACAAGTCTTAGACCTATCTCCCCGGGCTTGAGTAACTCAAGTGCTTCCCACATTTCCCGACTTACAAAATGCCTTGGAAAGGTTAAAAAACGTACTGGTTTATGGCAGGGTTGATTGCGAAGAAAGTTTGAACAGTATTTGGTGGTACCCAACGAGGCTTTGACGCACCGACCATCGATCTGAACAGCATTCACGTTTTGTATTGCTCGCAGAGCATCTTCCGGGCGATAATACGTTATAAAAATGCCAGCACTAGGCCCCTAAAAAAGAACACGAGCTCTTCTCGTTAATAAAACGGCACCCCGCTGAAAACACCAGAATAAAGCTTACTGATGGTCCTGCGTAGCTGGTGTTGCCGTTCACGACCACTTTGTGTACTTTGCCAAATTTACCAAAATACTCTGGCCGTTTTAATAATTCCGGTTCGCAGTAGCGAGGCGGCAGTCCGATGACAAAAACCAGGTTCTTTTGTAATACTCTTGGATTTAAAAGAATTAATCATTTAGGGGTTTGAAAGATGACTGTATTGTGCTTTATCATACCTGACTTTGGCCAAATGCTTTCGACTGTCGCTGATCTTCTGCTTCTTCTGCTGTTCCCGTTGCTTTTTTTCGTTTTTTATCCTTTGGAATTCTTCCGACGTAAGAGGCTTGAAATTGACCGGGTCTTCCGGGTATTCCTGACGACAAGCTGGACATAGACCATTTTCGTCCGTGCGCAGTCGATGCCAACAAAACCGACATATCTAAAAGAAAAGATCGTACCAAATTAGATCAAGACCTATTACGTAACATTACGACTTTCTCACCTGATACTCGCACTTGCACGGGTAGAAATTGATATCGTCCAGATCGAACGCTTCCATACATAGCGGACACTAAAGATGCAGAGTGTGGATTATGGAGATAGGTTTTTTCAAAGTGTTTACCTCTTTCTCGCTTTGATCGTCGCTAGCCGACATATTATGGCGTTTCGTTTGTATCACAATCTTTTCTAACCGAACTAGTATCTCAGGCCCCGTTTTTACAGGATTTCTTTAACTCGTTGGAAAAAACGGTTGAATTCTCGAGACAAGATGGTATTTCCAACTTGTAGTATAGCCTATGGCAAATCCCAGAAAGAACCCCGCAACGCGACACGCTTTTATAAACTCACGAGGGCTCCCTTCCCTTTCTCCATGCTCTTGGTTCAGGCGCGCACACCTATCTTTTTAATCCGGGCCGGTTTGGAGTAAGTTGCATTAGATTAACAGTACCTGCTTATCAAAAACAGCGCGCAATTTAAATTTACTGGGGACACTATACAGAGTTTTCTACAGTTTCTCGATATGAAACGAATATTGACAAAAAGTGTTGATTTAATTGGGAAATACGTTAAAAATAATTCGAATTATATTGAATTTACAGCCAATAGTCCGTGAGTAGCTTTTATGTGTGTATTTGTCTACAGTAAGCTGACGTTATCAAGGACCAGTTTTGCACGTCAGCTAAAAATTTCCTTTGGCTTTGCACACCTGCGTAAACACCTTATTTGAGTAAATTGTTTGAAAAACACTATAATCTTTGAATTCCTTGATTCATTGGTCGTGTAATAAATTGGAAAAAATCATTTTCGAGCATGGCCTCGAATTCAATGACTCATTTCGATCCGGGAGCTCACGGTTTAAAAAATGATTTTCGACTAACCAATTTATCGGATCTTCGCGGATGAGGATGTAAAGTTCCTCGAGAGTTACTGCTCAAACTTCTCGAGGGACTCGGTGATCAAAGCGAACAAAATGGAATGGCACAAAGTCAGGACGGGCCGGTGGCCAAGTTGGGTAAGTTATGTAGGCCTATGCTTTTTTATATTAATTAGTGTATAATCGTATGTTTTTCAGGGATCGGGATGGACAGTTGTATAATTCCGTTACGTCGGCAAGGTTTATTTCTCGTTCAAACGACCGATTTCTTTTATCCTTTGGTCGATGATCCGTACATGATGGTAAGGAATTCGAATTTGATTTTCCATGGTTTTAGTGCCAAGAAATTTGGAGAGACCTGTTTGGTATTGGACTTTGTCAGGACACTCGTTCTTGTTTGCTGTTTTGTGTTTTTCCGTCCGGTTGCCCATCTAGTCTGCAGAACCATCGTTGAATGGCCAGATTCTATTCAGAATTTCATCAATCGCCAAAAATCATGTGTGAATTGCGTGTGAATTGCGCGATTGTATTATGGCGAGCCTTTTTTCAGGGCAAAATCGCGTGTGCGAACGTTCTGAGCGATCTGTACGCGACGGGCGTATTGGAATGTGATAACATGCTCATGCTGTTGGCCGTATCGAATCAGCTGAGCGAGAAAGAGCGAGACGTCATAATTCCCATGCTGATGCGGGGTTTTAAGGTATGTTGCTATTCGTTCATAGTCAGGCAAAGAAGGCGTGTTTGCCCAGGTGACTAGGTCTGTAGGTGGGTTTAGGATTATGCTCGCCCGGGAAGCCACCATTGAGGATACTTTTTATAGAAACCTGCCCGCCAAGAATGTGGGCTGTGCAGGTCGGGGTGCTGTTTATGAGACAAACCTGGTCAGGTGTACTTGTTTTTCAGGATTGCGCACTGGAAGCGGGCACGAGTATTCAAGGTGGTCAGAGCGTAATCAATCCATGGGTCGTCATTGGCGGTGTCGCTACTGTGAGTTCAGCCAGCTTATTCTCGTTGCGTTTTTTAAAATGGGTATTTTCAGACTGTGTGCAGCCAGAACGAGTTCATAATGCCCGATGGAGCTGTGGCGGGCGACGTTTTGATTCTGACCAAACCGTTGGGCACACAGATCGCTGTTTTGGCTCATCAGTGGGCTGAACAGAAACCGGAACGATACGCTAAATTTCAATCGGTGGCCACATTGGACGATGTGAAACGGACTTACGAACGCGCCATGTACTCGATGGCTCGATTGAACAAAACGGGTGAGAGTGGGGGAATCGCGAAGTGGCAATCTGGACTTGGTATCGGGAATGGTCGCAGAGTGTTCCTTGGCATCATGGACGTCCCTGAAAATCTTGGTTGCTGATGGCCAGGCGGTCAGCCGTGGCGACACAGGGGGCAAATATCCGACGGATATTTGACCCACATTATCAACCCCTGAATTTAAAATTTGGACCATTCCACGCCCGGCCATCGGCGGCCAGGAACATTTTGCGACCATTCCAGGGATACCAAGTTCGGATTGCCACCTCGAAGCGTTTCTTCGTCAGTAAGAAAAATTAGACAGAGAGGTACTCTATAGACGGCGAAAATGGGAACCTGGTTTTTCTTGCCTGCTCGTCTCATTTTTTCGTCTTTTTCACTTATGCTATCAATCTTTGAAAAATACTTCTCAGTGCTCAATTAGTTTCTTGTTTTAGCCGCGCGTCTAATGCACAAATACGAGGCGCACGCAGCCACCGATGTGACTGGTTTTGGCATATTGGGACACGCGCAAAACATGGCTCGAGTCCAAAAGAATGAAGTCGCTTTCGTCATACACAATTTGCCAATTCTCAATCACGTGGCCGACATTGCCAAAGCGTGCGGTATGCAAAGTATATTTCAAGGTGTCTCGCCCGAAACTTCTGGTAGGTGATCAAAGTTTGATCAGTTTTTACCATTTTTTATAGTAGAAAACATTTTAATTGCAGGTGGCTTACTGATCGCCTTGCCACGCGAACAAGCGGTGGCTTTTTGCAAAGAGATTGAGAAAATGGATGGATTTCCGGCTTGGATTATTGGAATTGTTGAACGAGGTGATCGCAGTGCAAGAATCGCTGAAACGCCCAGAATTATCGATTTTCCAGCCAAGGATTGTCCTGATCAATTGTGGTAACTTGATATTCCTTTGATTCAAGCATTATTAGCACGTGTGATTGAACTGGTGATTGGGTGGTGGATCGTCCTCGCGAGTCGTTTGAGCAGGCGGTCTCGCGAGGGCGATCCGAAATCGATGTGCGCGGCTCTATGACGTTTCGCGATGAAAGCCGTGTCGGAGAATCGCGAGACTGATGCTCAATGCCGTGCCAATTGGTTCTTATCCTAGCTTTATAATTCACTTTTCAATAAAGAATTGACACTTTAAAAGTTGTACAGATCAAGGCACTACTTGAGCAACCAAATGTACACTAGGACTCGCACCATAGATCAGTCAGAAATGCGTCTCACCGTCCGCTGCACCCGCCTGCATCACAACTTGGTCGTATGCGTTTTAGCAGAGAATCCCAAACATTCGAGCCTTTTCAAAACTGGTCGATAAATATCTTTGTTCATCGGTAGCACCATGCCCTTATCACGAATTTCACCTGCAATCAGTGGGAATGAGATGAATGCAAGGAGAAGCCTGGCATTGTCTTACCATTCAAAACCATTTTGGCCACAATGGCGGCCGTGTAGCCGACTGTGCTGGACATGGCTGAAAAGCCATCGGCTTGTCCATACACTACGAAATCCACGTGATGGATTTCCTAAAAACGAGTTAAGTTCCCATCTCACTCGGCCAAGGAGAAAGACAAATTCAGTACCTGCGACAAATCGGACCACTGCACACCAATATCGTGCCTCAAAATGGCCACATCGCGTTCGTCCTTCTCATAAGCCAGCCGCCTTTGCATGTAGAAGCAAAGGGTGTCCAACGGAGTGCCTTTGCGTGGCACGATCTCGTCTTCCGAGAATAGACCCAAACTAAAATGAAATCAAGATTAAAAATTGGAAAACTACACCAGATTTAATGACTTACTCGACCAGAGCTCGATACTGCAATGCTCCAACACGTTCGGCCGTCAAACTTTTCAAACTTTCCACGAAAATATCAGCATTTTGATTCAGCAATGTAGCCAACAGATTTTTCTAGAAAAAAAACTGAATCGTTCAATCCAAGAAGGTCAACCTCCGACAGGCCCACCAAAGTCAGTCGTAAGATCGTATGATTACCAAACCTGGGTTTGCCCCCTCGTGTCAGCGATGACACAACAGCGCAGGCAGACCTTGCCCTGGGCTCAAGCTACGACTCATTCTAGGCATGCAGATCACGGAAAGCACCTCTCAGCTCCTAGCTGTCCCCACCCAAACAAAACCCTGAACTGTACCCTTTTCTCTGCCGCATCACCTTACCCAGGTCACATCCGGCCCGGTGTGTGGATCGAAGGCTGGATGGAACTTGCTATCGATCAAGCCCACAGCCAGCAGGGCCTTCATGGCCTCGGTGAATCCTCTGTATCTGAGCGTGCCTCGCAGCAGCGTCTGCGCCTGGGGGATATTGTAAATGGGGCCATAAATGGTTGAGTCTCGATTCGGGAATCCCTCCAAATTGAATCCTGGCATAAAGTCCACCATCATCACATTATTCAAAATACTGCCGCCAGGTTCGATATCCACTACTTGACCATTTTTCAAAAACTTGGCACCCGACAAGACGTTGTTGAGCACACCTCGTGGACTCCAGTTGAACTTGTATCGAATCGGATTCTCCGAATATTCCGGTGCCGGTAGACCACCGCAGAAGGAGACGAACGAGGTCACCTTGCCACCATTAGCCCGCACATTGTCGATGCACTCCATAGCCAGCAGATGATCGATACCGGGGTCCAGTCCAACTTCGTTCACTATCGTAACACCAGCCGACAAGGCTCTGCAAAATAGCACATGCATGGCAAAGCGACATTAATAACCTCGCAACCAGATTAAAAATTGTAAAAACTGGAGACCCGAGCGGGAATCGAACCCCTGGACTGCTTCATTGTGTCTGCCCACTCCAGCCAACCAAAAATGCGAAAGTGCAATCGTATGGTCCACTCTTTCTAGAAATGCCCAGTCCTGCTGCTGTACTGCCCAGGGTACCAAGGATGCCCATACATTCACTGGGGATCCAAGAGGCCGTAAATGAGCTGTGGTGTGGAAGCTCGTCTGGCAATCGATCCGCTGCATCGAGACAGAAACTAAGAGCGTCACCTTTTCAGCAGCAGGCCAGACCAGACCAGAAGACTTGGTTGGCTGCCCTGAACTTTTGGCCCAGTGCTAAAACGGCCACCAGTCACTCCCTGCAGTAATATAGACCCAGACATTACAGCGGGGCACCAAGGGGTCGTTTCGGAGAGGAGCAGAGTAAATGATCAATCAGCGGGGCATGCCACCTCACTTCCTGACCACTAGACCCCTGCGACTAGTGAATGGAATCCCTATCCTAGGACGAACTAGGACAAGCCAGTGGACGGCCTTGGCCACAGGGAACGGACCCGCGTTGCCAACGACACCTCGTGTATCGTTTATTCGTCAACCACACACGAGGGCTGTTACATGAACTGGACCAGCGCTCCAAACAGCGTGGGTTCGATTCCTGGTCAAGAGACTGCTGCTCAAAAGTTCCACATCCTTGACTTACTTTTTATGCAGCGCTTTCATCTCGGATGATTCGTAACTGGTCGTCACCATGTCCGTCTTGTATTTTATGCACATTTTCGCAATGACTGGATGCAGATCGTAGGGAAGTAAGCTAAAGCACAAACATGGTCAATCCCCACTCGAATGCCTTGACATCGGTAGGCTAACAAGGGAGCCTCGCCAGTGTGTTTTCGGATAATATTGGGACCGCAACTGTAAGGCTGACCAAAGCACATTCTGGAATGTTAAAAGGTGTCGGTCATGAGGTCAGGAATGGCTACCTATAATATAGGGTAGACATTCGCCACCCCTCCCCCCTGTGGGTGACCAAGAACGCATTTTTTCCAAAATGCGTTCTTGGTTCCCCATTACAATTTGACCTTGGCACAGCTACCAAATTCAAAAACACAACTCACTTGGCGAGAGACCCTCGTGTAAGACACCAATTATCCAAACCATCAAATCCAGCCCTTTACCTGATCGCGATATCATTATCATCCACCAAGGCCTCCAACTTATCCACGTCTTTTTTCACGTTCAATATTTCGGGCTTGACTCGAGGCGACAAACGCAACAAACGTTCCACATCTTCTTGCATAGCCGTGGCCACAGTCACTTCGCAGTCGTCGTCTTGACACAAGTACTCGATGACTGGACCAGACACGTAACCAGCACCCAAAATGAGTACCTTCTTCTCACTACCGGATGGGGCCACACCAGTTTTGTGACCAGAGTCGACTCTAAAACGGGCAACACAGTAAATCCTACTTCAACGACAGCATCGCCTTCAACCTAGCTTACTGCTGCTTCATCCTCAAGTCGGCAATATATTCAAAGTTAGGGGTCAATCGACCATTCGACGTGATGACAGACTGAAACGAATTCTGACCTCAACCAATGCCACAATGCCGCAACTACAGGCTCTTACATTCTTGACCACAGGAGAAGCGTCGAACTGGTCAAACGGTTTCGTCGCGTCCGATTCCAACTGAAATGAGAAACCATCCTCATTCCTCCTCAACACACAAGCCTGCACTTACCATCTCGTACACGTAAGGCATGAGTAAGTTCCCAAAATACTTGGTCGCTTCCAGAGGCATCTGGGCAGGCATATTATCGATACTACAAACCAAGAAGCCAGCCGGAATGTCGAACCTGCGGCAGAAATAACCAAGATTATACACCTTCCTGACCAAACCTACCCCATTACTTTTCGTGACTCTTGTTCATATCAGCGTCGTAAATATTGAAAGGGCGATCAATAGTCGTGCACTCGGTCATGAATTCGATCGAGCCTCCAGGATCTGCGCTAATATCGCAAATGGCCAACAATCGATGGGGCAATGTCGGACAGCCGGGTACTTCGGGTACGGTCTTGGGATGAGGGGCCAACAGGTACTTCGCATCCGATAATGTGATCAAGCGGGGCGAATTCGGGGCCCAGTAGATGCCATTGATAACCACCGAGGTATATTTGGCGACCTAAAATTAGCGTGATAAATCATAGCCACCAGTGATATCCCTGCGAATCGAACTTGTGGGTGGTACATACTGTACTGTAGGGCGTGTCTGCCTTTTCCTTGGTCAGAGTAGTGTCGTGACTTTACCGGGTTTGGTGTTTAGTAAGAGACGCACCAATAGTTACAGACTTACATTCTTGGCAAAAGTCGACACATAGCGTTCAGGATGGGTATCATATTCTTCTGGATCAAAGCCGCCTCCATCAGCTCGAACCAGATGATCGTCTCGACTAACCACACAGCCGTACACTTTGTTCAAACCTGGGCAAAAAATGTGTTAAATTTATAAATCAAGTCCAGCCTACAACCATTGCTTACTTCCATATTGGGCCACTTTGGCCAAATTCTGTACTTCCACGTACTCGTGCGGCAAGGATTGGAAAATCTCTTGAGCACCCTGAAACACCAACAATGCCAGTATTTGTGGTGCCATGCCTAAGATGCCTAAAAACCAAGTCTACAGACAGCACAGGGGAGACGAATGTGGGAGGGGATAGCCTGCTTGGACTAAACGGACTGACAATGAGAGGAGAAAGGATGCAGTAGGTCCTACGAAAAAGAAATAGAAGGGGGCAGAAATGCCTGACTTGAGTATACAGCACATAAAATTTTAATCTCATCGATTTAGCAGAAAATTTTGGCTGACTAGAGAAAAGGACCATGCATCTTTCCGATTTTGGGTCAAACTTGAAGCCTTCTTGAAGCGGCTGAGCTTTGTACTGCACGAAGGACTTTCACAATAGCCTAGAACACGTGGCAAATTTAGGATGATCATGCCCTATGATTAGGCATTACTTAGGATGGTCCACCCCAAATGCACATGGACTTATGTCATCATCATTGTCTGTCGCCTCCCAGGCGGGGCAGATTTCGGCGCCTAAGCTGTCCTTATTTACCAAACTTAAAAAAACCAAGTTTCACACGTTGAAAGTCCAGGCAGATCCCTCCTAGCCAAAGCCTTCGAGCCTGACATACAGTGAGCACCCCTTACATGGACCCCATAACTTTTTGACACTGGAAGGGTAGACCTTGAGGATTGGTAGACGAGCTTAACTCGTCTTTAGTGCTAACCCGAACCACAAACCTGAGATACGTTGCCGCTTCCAGTAAAAACGAACGTCAGCGGTCCGACCGATCGTGGCATGAGTCCGAGCGCGATTTCGTATCCAGCATCACGAATTGCATTTTGGGCCATATGTGAATCGCGATAATTATGCGCCAATCCGATGTGCTGCAAGAAAAAGCAAGTCAATTCCAAATCATCGCAGAAATGAACAATCTTACCAAAAATGGAGTATGATGACCCAAAGCCAACAAACGCAATCCTAACCCATGCAATATGTTGATCATACCAGCGTAGCCAGCCCATTTGCCAAAAGCCACAAAACGCTGACCTTTCTCATCGGCCATCTTCTCGTAGTCGATCAGGCGAATGTTCTGAAAAGGAGTACACGATCAAAGGCTATGATCGATCCAGCCGATTGGACTCACCCTTTGCAATATAGTGTCCAACAAAGGCATATTGTCCCTCTGCGCTTTGATCGTATGCGAGAAGAAGACGTAGGTCTTGTCCGGAATCAGTTCGTCGATGGGCACACTCTTGACACTCATTATCAACGAGGCCTCGCTGATGTCCTCGCGGGCGATCCCCCCTGCGGCGATGTACTCCTGAAATATAGCCCAGCATGATGCAATTGCTCACAGGCTGATGCAATGATATTGATGCACATTGAAATGGCACTCGGCTGATCGGACGTGCACAATAACAAAAATGTGTTTGAGTTTGACGCGCGCTGGAAAACTGCCAAAAACAGAAACAGGCTGAAAAACATGAGGGCCGAGCGGGATTGAACTGGCAGTACAGGGTGAACTCCCAAATACCCATGAAAAAAAGATTTCCTGATGTAAATTGCCTGCACTCATTAATGGACGAATCCTGCTGTCGTTTTCCTGATCATCTAGAACATGTGCAATAGGCATGAACTATTTTCTCTGTCCTATTGGTGTGGGATGGTAAAACACGTTAAGAAGTGTCCGTGGACTGCGTGGGGCGTTTCCTGTGGCTTGAGCCATCCTCTGGTCAGCCCTAGTCTATCCCAGGGTGAGCCTAGGACTTGACATGTCCGAAGCTCAGGCGGGTCAAATCACCACACTGTAGGATCGGCATCAGGATGCCCTCTCAAGTGTGACACCCCTAAGTGCACCAACCAATCGTATTGTTTTGATCACCATGACACACAAGGTACAGACATGGCCAAGAGTCAATTTCCGCCTTCACCCGTAGCAAGTTATTTTCAGCGCTGCCTTGAAATCAAATCCCGACTGACCTCCATGCCAGCCATACCAGTTTTGGGAATAAGTGGATAGGATCCATCGATCATAGTTACGCCCCTGTGGCAATCAACGACCCCGTACGATGGGTGAGTGAGTGCACGTGGAGTGGCTGGACGCGTTCCATACTCCCACCCTCATCAATCCACACTGCAACTAGGCACCCAGACGGCCGGATATGAGACTGAAGTCTGTGGGACAAAATACTTCGAGAAGGACTTTCCAGAATTGGAAAGAGGGGTGAAACATCAAACGGAGTGGTTACACCAGTCTGACTCAAAAAAAGAGGGTCATACCCAGAGCATGGCCTCAGCGGGAACATACCTGTATGGGATAGGCGCGTCGATTCGATGGCTGCACCAAGACCTTGACTCCATCCCTGACCAACTGTCGAACATGTTTGGGCGCCAAGGGGGCCCTCCGTTCCCACGCATTGATCGTCTCGCGTCGAATGGCCAAGCAAGGCTGCGATTTCCATCGACTGCTTCGACCAGCCGCAGCACGAGCTTTCCATAAAGAACTGGTTGAAGCCCATTTGTTCGACGATCCAGCACCTCCGAAACTTGTACTCGCCTCACGACAATGAATTCCATGTCGAAATTTGGCCCGTAATATCAACTTCTGCAAACCGAGATGCGCTTCGAGTAACATTGCTGGTTCGTCTAGAA
This sequence comes from Mesodorylaimus sp. YZB2_4, assembly GCA_030248295.1. Classification (NCBI taxonomy): domain Eukaryota; kingdom Metazoa; phylum Nematoda; class Enoplea; order Dorylaimida; family Dorylaimidae; genus Mesodorylaimus; species Mesodorylaimus sp. YZB2_4. The sequence continues at coordinate 21,853 of JASANH010000871.1, forward strand.
ATGCAAGGCCAGGGTTGAACCTTAAATTATTCTCGCTTTTTCCTGTAAGCCCCCCTCCCTGGGGCATTCGAAATATGAACGTACCTGTAACCTGTTCGTTCCAAATACAACGAAAATTCAAATTTTAAGAACTCGATCGGCCTGAATCAAAAATAAAGCTGCACCCAAATTTTTTTCCGCGTAATCTGAACTCTAGCTAATAGTCTGTGTCCTCCCAGGAAGACTACGGTCCTAGCCGTCGATGGCGGGCTGACCATCGGACACTGCTCGAGTCTGTTTCAGCCGAGCCGAGACAAAACGCGCATGACGTACGGCACGTCAGGTAAGGAATGCAGGCGATAAGCAAAACCGCCTATTCGGCCTCCATGCCGCCGACGTTTACTAGACTCCCGGGCACGCATTTTACAACGAAGAATAGTTTGGTGGGACGGGCAAAGAATGATAGACCGACACTTCTTCCAGCGGGGAGAAGAGTAGCAGGCAAACGTCATTTTCGATGACGGAAGCACAACGGTTCGCTAAAAATCTTACGTAACCTTCGAGCACGTGGGTATACTTGCTCGATTGAATAGCAAATAGTTTTGCTGTTTATCGTGAAAATTATGTTTTGTACTCACTCAGATAAAAGAGAATTTTTTTATCTATGCTCTAAATCATTGCTTGCAGTCCTTGCTAATGACCCCAGGACACTGCGGAGGACTGGCCATCATGATAGAATTATAACGGTTTCTATCGAAATTAAAAAAGTTTTATGAACGGATGCGAAATGCAAAACACAAGATTTGACTGACGTGAGCTACTGTACCTCCCTCTCTCGTTGTCCAACTAAAGATTTGTACTAAAATTTTTAACCGCACTTTACTTATACATAATAGGTCTTGTATTAAATCCTTCTGAAAACTTAGCATCGGACTGGCAAATGAGGATTCATGGTCATTACCCGTCCGTACACAGCCTAAATTTGACGCAGCACAGATTTTGCCCTTTCGCACGCCCCGTGCAATCAAGCTTACTTCGATAGCAATTGATAACGATGATAAAAAAACTTTCACACAACGTAGCTACGAGAATAGTCGAATTAGCTTTGAACAATGAAGTTTACGAGCTGCCATGTTTTGCCTGTCAGCGTTTCTAGCAAACCAGCCAATTTCCGAAAAGTCGAACCAGCAGCATTGCAAGTTCGGCAAAAACAATTTGCCACCGCGTGGAATCTTCAACCACGTGTTGTCCCGGGCTACGAGCCAGTTCCGGCGCAAAGCGAAACAACTGTCATCACCCACTCAACAACGCACTCGCCTGCCAAATCCTCGTGTCGTCCGTCAATTCAAAGTCGGTGCGGTTTGTATTTTACCGCGCACTAGCAGATAATAATTGATCTTTATAACAAAGACGCGAGATTTGAATTTCTGAAAGATGGGTCAGAAAGAAACTTGATCAGTACTGTGGAAAAACATCGTTTTTATTTTTCTCACCTTCTCACAGTCGCTTACCAACCGATCGTATCGTCGTCAAGTCAGTTCTAATCGCAAGCCCGTTTTGTTTGAATTTTACCGCGTACTAGCAGACAACATCTAAACTTTCCAACAAAGACGCGCGATATTTAAATCGTCTAAAAGATTGGACAGGACTAGTGTGTATGACCGTTATACTGTTGGTTATACATAAAGATCCACCCACACACAGAAGTGGTGCCTGCCTTCCCCTCGGGGTGCAAGTCGGAGGGTCAAGAAATTTCTAATATCTCAAAGACAATCCACGCATTGGACTTTCGAAGAACTCCTTGTACCCGATCGATTGGTATTTTGGCTGTTCTCCTTGTTGAACACAGGACGGGACACATTCGATCAGGCCGTCAGGATTCATCAGCACGAAATAAACGATGGATTGGCGATCAGGGACACTGTCATCTTCTGGCCAGACGACCACGTGCTCAGTGGCCTTCCATCTGTCATTTGTCCAACGTTGCATAACGTCACCCAAATTCACAAAAAATGTGCCCTCGATCGGGTCTGCATAAACCCATTGGCCATCGGCATTCTTGACTTTGAGTGCCTTCGGAGTGCGGTCGGTGGCCAGGATGGTGAACGGGGTGATGTCTGTGTGCGGTGCGAAACGGGTGGTCTGGTTTGGCTTGGGGCTGGTGGACGGGTAGAAGTTGGCCTTCATGGAATGAGGGCCATTGACACACTGATTATAGAAATAGTCTTCATCCCCTGCTTCCACAGCTAATGCGAACATGCGCATTAAAATATTTGCCAGATTTTGAAGACTTTTGTAATAATTTTCAGCATTTTCTTTCAAAGTGATGGGTCTGTCGGGCCAGAGGTTAGGGGCTGCTGGGTAGGGGGCCTCGAGTGGACCGAATGCCAGTTTCTCGACGGGATCGTTAGGCAAGCCTGGCCTGCCCATAAAAGCATTGACATTTTGAGTTTCGAATGGAAAATAGCCTCGGTCCAAATTATAATCGACCTTGTATTTTAATTTGTACTCGAGTGGTTGAGCGAAAAACGAGCGTAAATCAGCAAAGAAATTATCGATTAGTCGCTGATCGACGTTGTGATTTTTGATGTAGAAACAACCAGCGGCTTGGCAAGCATTTGACACGTGCTGAGACAAATCGACCAATGGGCGGTCGCTATTGAATATTGGTGCCAAATCGATGATTGGAAGACCCGATGGAGACAATTCCATGTTCAGGCTAGCCGAATTTTTTGAACTACTGTAGCATCTCTTCGCATAGAAAATGACAGTTTGCAGAATTTCAAATTCATTAGACAACAAGTGAAATCGGTGGTGTTTGTGGGAAGAAAAGAGTGGTTCAGGGACTAGTTGGCGAGTCGATGGGCGTCGAAGACTGCAACTGCACGTGGCTTGACAATAAGCGTGAATCCGGTTTGCATTTTTGGGTGCATGGAGTTGATGAATGTGCGGTGCTCTACTCTATGTACAGGTCGCCCTGGTGCAGTGCGCAGGTACCTGCCAGGTTACCCCAAAATGAACTGCGCTTGCCTGTTCAAAGGCAGGAGAATGATGGCGGTTGCTATGTGTGCTAGCAATGCAACAGACAGAGGGGCCAGAAGATGTTTATTCAGCAATCACTGGACGGGAAATGTACTTTTCGTTTGTTCTGAGAAAACCCCCATCCGCCTGGTTGATCGATGCGGCTTCTTCATCAGCTGCTGTGCCTTTCTCGGACCCAGCTGGTACCTAACAGGAGAACACGTGCTCACTGCTGGGAGTGAATGTTGCAAGTTTCCGATAGGCGGGCGTGGGAGAAGATGTGGTCGACCGAGACTGGACTAAGACGAATCTTACGGCTACTGTACTGAGACACCTGCGATTGAAACATCAACTGGAAGGGTTGGCATACCCTAGCCACGGGAGATCGATGATTGTCTTTCACTCGCCATTGCCCGCACGACCGACCCCAGGGCTGGGGGGTGCACTGGAGTACATTGTACGCCATGCCAAAAACCAAAACCAGCTAACTATACAAAAAATGCAAAATTCCCTGATGACGCGTTCTCAGTGCAATTCGCGGGGGTGATGCGCTGCAGATGCTCGCAGAGGCAGTGTATCCGAGACAGGGCAAAGAGTGCACCTTCTGCACCTTCCATGTGAGCGGGGAGTGAGTGTAGATCGTAACAAAACTGCGATTTCGTCTTCATTTAGCAGAAGAAGCTGATACAAAGCTAGTTGAAATAGTAAGGACACGTTCAAAAAAACGACTGGCTTTTATGACGTGGTTCCCTATGCACTAATTCATAACACCCTTTTTATGCAACTGGCATCTCAGAATGATTGCTGCAGGTCAGTCTCTACCTGTCATAGCAGGCGAGAACTGAGGTAAACCCACTATTCGACCAAAGAGTGACGCGATGAGTGACCCAGTGTTTTTCATTTGAAGTTGGCGCCATTTACTATTTCCCACTCTAAGCAGACAAAGAAATTTGTCGTAAGCATATGCTGGAAAGATGTGCGCGTTCCGTCAGAAAATGGATCTCCAGATTTTTCATTTTCTTTACGTTTGGGATGTAATTGCCTAAATTTGGTGTATTTTAGTAAAAGTTCATTGGAGTCCAAGCTTAGAGAAAGAAAAATTGTATCGAAAAATATCAGAAGATGGTAAGTCTTGTGTAATTTATTTATCGTAAAAGTGTCGGGATTGGTTTTAAATTTTTACATATTTTTAGGGCGATTCAGTCGTTACATTGCGTACCCGAAAGGTTATGACCAACCGGTTGCTTTGCCGGAAGCAGATGGTATGTATTAGTTGAATAAATTTGAAAATAACACACGGCACTCGAAATTTTTTTATTGTGTATTGTATATGTTTCTGTGGTTTACATGGATGGGCCTACATGAAAACCGTAGGATCATATTCGGAATCCAAAACTCCCAGTATGCATTGGCCGAAAGGAAGCAAATAGGAGTTCTTTCTGATTTTTCTGCACGTTGACGATGTATTCATGTGTACCCAGTGCCCAAGTCCACTTCGCTGTAGAGACCTTAGAAAAGACAATTTCTTGAAACGTTCAATCTCTGGCCTAATCGATCCCAAGATTCCAGTGAAGCCTTTACTCATGAACTAGGTTTAAATAATGATATCATGCTATGCGAGATTATTCCGATATGTATTGCCAAAAAATCAAATCACGATTTGCGCGTCTCCGAGGTGGATATAATGTTTTTCAGGTGGTTGAATATGAGCCCTATTTCCAGGCATGAAATTAGGAGCATGAAAATTTCCCAACCAAACATTAATGGCCCAACTCATTTTTTTAGATCGTGGATATTTTGCATCCGAATAAAGCCAGCGTATCGAAAGCCGACGTCGGCGAAAAGTTGGCAAAAATGTACAAGACCACGCCCGACGTTATTGTGTGCTTCGGATTCCGCACGCAGTTCGGTGGCGGCCGATCCACTGGTTTCGCCTTGATCTACGATAATATGGATTATTTAAAGAAATTCGAGCCCAAATACCGTTTGACCAGGGTAAGTTGGCCATTCCATGTTGACGCCTGCTGATGGCAAATGCAATCATAATTAGGGGGTCGATTTCTTGATTTCAATGTTGACCTAGACTCCTTGAAATGAGGGCTTCCCATCTCGAGTTGACCTGCTCAGGTTCGGATACTAGATTATTGATGCTTCGATCTGATGAGTCATCAGGCGAGCGGGTGAACCTGCAGGCAGGCGCCTTGTGCTGCTCGTAGCTTGAATGGGGCTTCTAGAATCCAACTTCATAATTTTCCGTTTTTCAGAAAGGATTGTTCAAACGGGAGCGTCTGGGCCGCAAGCAAAGGAAGGAGCGCAAGAACAGGATGAAGAAGGTCCGTGGTACGGCCAAGGCTAAAGTCGGCGCTGGTGCACAGAAGAAATCGTAAGAGTGATCATGTTGGGCAATGCACGAGGAAGGCGATAGGTCGTAACACTCTGGTTGAACTTGTTGAAGTTTTCTATTATATGAATTGATGATCAGGTCAGAATTTTATTCATCACCCATCCCACACAACTAAGCATCGGCTACTTAAAAAGTGCAAAGGCACTAGCACCAAACATGCTCACCAACCGCGACACCTTATAAATTACACGCAACCACAACTCACGGCATGCCCATCCTAGCAATACCTATTGCTGCATATGAAACCCTAAACCAACAAAAAGGAAGCAAGCCGATCATCCATTCCGAATGATCGCACGCATCGATAAGACAAAACCAGAGTAAGGCACTCCACCAACGGGACCACAAACCATGTACAACAGACGACACCCCTTTGATCACAACGAATCGTATATGCCTCCACTCCTCGAATGACAGCCAGCACTTTCCACTTCTGCCTAACTTAAAATTCCTCTATTGTACAAAAACGAACGTATAATACAAAAAAAGGACGGCCTGACAAGGTGCAAGGGATGTAAATTATTGAATCGGAGGTGGACGGACGTTTAGGCCGGATGTTTATTGCTATATAAACTCGCTTAAAACAAGGCCCCTCAATGCCAATATAGCTACCTACTTGAATGCCTTGCTCGCACTAATGTCCCCCGTTGAGAGCGTTTGCGAAGCTGCATCGACAGTTTGTTTGACCAAGGGTGCGTGACATCGACACGCGCAACACGGTGCGGCTGGAGGTGGTTTCGTAACATCGATTACGGTTCCATTTGGTAGAACGGGATTGAAATAAGTTTGAGGGGGCGAATAGGACGACGCTGCTGCCGGGCCTCCATCCGCACTCAATTCCCTCTCGTCTCGTTCAACAGACGATAGCAACTTACGTTCCCGACTCGACAACGACGAACCAGTTGGATCGTGCATCAACTTTTCGTTGATAACGCCCAACTGAAAAGAGCACAGCAGTCAACAACCTCCTGTTCACAAATCATGGTCCCAATAAATCCTGGAGGGACCCATCAATCCTGAAATACAACTGGGAGGGGTGACAGCAATGTCCACTACAGCTACCGATCAAGAATTTCTGAACGTGCCCCATTATTTTCACTACACAAGACCCTGGGGAGGATTCTCGGATCTCCGTCACTTAAAAGCCAGTGTAACCAGCATTCCTGGCAGTCGGGAAATCGATACTCTCTCCTGGCAGGCAGGAGGCATCAGCAGTCTTTCCAGCTCGCAGTTTTTGTCTCTCTCACATCTCCTGCCGCCTGCTGATTACACTGGCTACAGCGAGACACCAAGCACTCTTACCGTAAAGCGATTTCGTCGTTCCTTCCGTTGATTCTGCACCTCCTCTTGATTAATAAAGAACTCCACGTTTTCACGACACAGGTGGCGGAACATTTCGCGCAACTCCGCTTTCAAAGCGCTAAAACGAAATTACATTAGGTTCCTATCGCAAGACGCATTCACTCGAGTCTCTCACCTGTTCATTGAACAGAATATGGTTGGCACCAGCAAATGCACTTCCTCCACGGCAATACGAATCATTTCGTCCGTCAATGGCCTCAGCGACCAGTATCTGCAAGGAAATAATTTCAGTGCCATCTACTACAAGGCAACCTGTAGCGGCATGCCCTTCGCCGATGCCAATTAGTGTATGCCCCTAATTACCACTGGTGTATTGCCAAAACAGGGCGCACTATCCGCCAGTCTCACCCTGCGAAATACTAAAGGCGCCCCCACAGGGCACCCATAATCAAAGAACAACACTTACCTCGGATCACGCTTGTTCAGCTTGCGCGGCCCCGCATCCGACATCATCAGCGACTGGGGGTGATAAAGGCGTTGCAATGTCAGAAATGAAACTGCCTTGATCTCGTGCAACGGTCGCCCAGTGCGTTGATGCTGGAGAACAGTATTCGCCACCTGAAATAACTCTTCATATTATTCCCTTTCTTCCAGTCCCCACCACAGGACACTTATCGCTAGACCAAGGATCTTTATGTCCCTTAACCCATGAGTGTGCTAGATGATGATATCGCTGTGAAGACCACCTTGTGATTAGTCAATGGCAGAAGACTCTTGCTGTACTCTGCTCGTAAGAGGCCAGCAACAGAGAGGGCGCCTAAAAGGTAAGGGTGGACCCCGATAGTGCGAATGATTTACTGTAGACTACAGTACACGCTGCCCTCTGCTCGTGAGGCCGTACGCAAAAACAGCGTAGAGCACACCAATCCGACCAACTGAGTGGGTCTTCGACATGCGAGGCATGGGTCACAGCAGTTTCTAGCAGACCTCAACTCGCTCTCGCTCTCTGGACTCATCAGGGTGTCTGACTACAGCTTTTCACTAAACACCCTACCGTATCTCAGCAGGCAATTCAGCAACCTCTCACAGCCGATGCCCACCTACACAAGGAAGGGTTCAACTCCCAGCAAAGGGTAAAACTGTTGGTTTTTTTCTGTGCTCGATTTCTCTTTAATGCGCAAAGCCACTATAACCATGCGATACGGTTAAACCACTGGTGGTATGACGACTGTAAGCGTGCCTGGCAGGCGCAGGAGAGAATGTCGGCGGGACAAAAACTCAAACTGGAGCAAGGTAAGTCTTGCGACTATACCTTCAGCTGAAACATCAATCCGTCGGGTTGGTGTTTCTCAGCCACTGGCCACTCACCATGGTCCATCAGGCGTCACGCCAGGGTCACACAACGACGCAGGAAATTAATGTAGGCTGTACAAGCATCATACCCACCCGGGTCGTGCCTAGCTGGTTAAGGCGTCTGCCTCCCACGCTGGGTGTGCACTTACAGGAGAGGGTTCGACTCCCGCCTGGGTAAAAAATGATTGTCAAATATGTGGTCCTTGGCCCTCGAGTACGCTGTATAGTGCTTGGCTACGGATAAAAAAAACACATGACATGACCTACAAGACTCATAGCCCCTGGGATTCATACGCATCGACCCATAACTTTCGAACAGAGCCCTCCCTCGAGACCGTGTCCCGAACTTACCTGCGTATCGAACACTTCCTTGACCGAGATTTCGTATTGTTTCCAAAGAAGTGAGCATATCTTCTTGCAATCGTGGATCACCTAAACGAGTCATCCTGAAATCACCGGCCACCCCAAACTACACACCATTTTACCTTGACGTAGTCTTCCGCTTCCAAAAGGTCCTTCAATCCAGACTCCAAAAGAATGCTTGCACTGTGAGCCACATCGAACACGTACAATTTGCCAGTAGACGTCCCGACAATGACCAAGGTCAAAAATTCTTGCGTTCCCAAATTGACCAACTTGAAATCCATGGCCACCACGTTGGACAATTCGGGCGATAGGAAGGGGGTCCTTTGATCCGTGTACATGGCCGCCACTTCTTGCATCGCCGCTTGAGCGTGTTTCAACGTTTTCACGATGGTCGTCATTTCCACCACGTCCACATTGTTATTGGTAGTCAGCAGGGGGCCGTCTCGAATCGTCCCATTGCCATTGGTATTTGCGTTTTCCATTTCATTGCCTCCGATTTGAACCACGAGTCCCGGACTGCCGCACGGTCCGGGCGATGCAGCCGCACCGCCTCCTTCTGATCCATCGTTCGAAGGTGGACGATTTCGGACGATTGAAACTTTATTTGAGCGAATAAAGAAAATATGACGATTTAATTTGAGGAATTGTAATAATTCTTTCGGATTCGTCGCTACTTCTTGTCGAATTTGATGCGTAAAACGATTGCAAAATTGTTTGTACAACGTTTCCATAGGAACTGGACATTCCTGCATTTCAACGAACATTTTCAAATAATCGACGGCCGCCTGTTTCGCTTTTACGCCAGTCAGCGGTTGGCCATTCTCGTCCACGTCTAATTCGGGATTAGTCGGTTCGGGCATGTTTTTTAGTCGAACTCGATCGCCTTCAACGATAAAATGTTCTGTTCGACTACGAAGAAAATCCGTAAAATCTTTGACGTGACGTCCACTTAGAAGGCGTATTTCGGGCGCGGCTTGTGATCGATGACCGAGTAGACTTTTAATTTGCAGTTCTGGACCAAATTTACGAAGTTTTTCTTCAAAAAACTCAACCGCTTCTTTTTCGACGTCTCGATCTCGCGAAAGTGTTTGTAGAAATGGCGAAGCTTTCGCACCACCCATGGCCAAATCGCCGTAACCGTTGATGCTGATCGTATCGCCATCGATTCGAAATAAGGACGGATATTGGCGTAGGAAATCGCACAAACCTTCTTGCGTGGTCCCCACAGCTTCTCGCATTTCGGGCGTGAAGCCTCGGGCTCCAAATTGACAGCTCAAATCGTGAATGGTACGCTGGCCGTTCTTTTGCATAAGATGATCCATGAAGAAAAGTAAGGCCATATTCTTCGCATCTTCTTTGCTCGTAGCCATTATTAGCTTTCGATGGGGTAATTATGCTTTGATACCTAAAAACCCATGCAGTGATATAAGACAGGTTAGGGCTTGACTATTCTTACCTAATATACTGGTCTGAGGCCACCGTACAATAAATAAATAGCCCAACAAATGGTGCATAAAATATCGCCCAATATTTTCGGCTCAAGACTGACGAAGCAGAGCGTGCACCTGAAAACTGAAACACACTACTTGTACCATCACAATGCACTATTGGTTGTTGAATAAAAAGCGCGACAGCTGTTTCCGCTCTGTTCAATCATTTATAAACTGCCAAAGTACACATACAGCCCCTCACACATCCCCGCCCGCTAACACACCACTCGAGCCCGAAAGATACGTCCAACAATGTTTCTACACTGGAACTGCACATATTCCAAAGGACCATTATACAGCTGCAAAACGTAACCGAACGATCGAGTCGAACAAGAATACGCGTTTTCGATAGAATGACAAACACAAGCTGCCTTTAGCTCCTAGTGCTGTTGTCTATCAAAGAAAGTGAAATAAAAAATGGATGGAGAGCGCGGTCACTCTTTCCTTTCCACCCTATCCATCCTCTTTCACTAGTATATAGCTTATCGTTAGTCAAACAGTTGCCATCGAACGATAGATTAAGCCTATCATTAAAATGATCTACGATATCGATTAGGCATAATAGCCCACACCGCGAGCTAGGGTAAGAGTAATTTAGACACGCCACTTCTCAAATCGCTCCGACTAATCCTCGTTATCGCGACTTGTAACTTCATCGATGTGTAAACAACTACTACCTATCTCCAATGACGACGGAGAGTCAAGACTGGCAAAACCCCGTGGGAAATCATCTCGGACACGATAAATCGCCCCGGGAAATCGAACGCGACACATCAACTGTACGAGTTATCACCATCTGAGCACCACGCATTAGTCATCGGTGAGAACGGGCAACTGGATAATGAAACATGCACAAATGGCGACGGCCTACCTTTTATTGATTCATTAGCATAGCCGCCAGTCTCGCCGTCTGCCTCGTCTCGCCTGGATGCACAAAATTTGCATAGAATGCACATGCACTCGGCAACACGCGCGCACAAGTTTGTTTTGTTATAAGTAGTTCAATAACCGGTACAATAAAGGCGCAAATTTTAAAAAACACCGACAAAGTCCAGGTGGAAATGATGGCCCAAGGAATAGTTTCTTGTTGAATTGCTGTTTGGATATGGATTCAATAGTTCCAACATACGTGTTGGAAGGCTTGTCAACCAATTTTTATTTTTTGTTATGTTCTTCCAGTGCCCCCTCCTCATTTTGGAAAGTGGGCATCCTGAGATGTAGCGGGAAGTGGTGTCAGGGTCCACCATTGGCACCTGAGCCCCGTGCAGGCACGTCCACTGATTTTGTTGCATGCAGGGAAATAATATGTGCGCCATTCATATGCGGGAAGGGGCTACACCAACTAGGCCAAGGCTAGTTTGTTTTTTTTAATTTTTGTGGGTTAGGCCCTGTGCCGCCCCAGTTCCCCCCATGGGACTTCCAGCCCGTTTTGCCTATATCCAACAAACAATCATGGTCTGATAAGCGGGGCCGTGAGGTGGCCAGCCCTCGCGGCAGCTTCTCTCTGTGTGTTTCCACTAGGAGCACCTCCACAGCACGGCATCCTGTGCCAGCGCCAGTCCCAGGATGATACTGGGCGAGAAGGGAGGGACCTTCCCGACTGGTGTTTGAGGACCAGCTTCCTGATTCTCTACTCGTTCGGCGTCCGCCACATGACGGTACCGGGTGAGTCGCCCAGAGCCAGGTGTGAAAGGGCTAGTTGGGTATGCCTGTACATATGCACAGTAGGAGTCCTCTTACGATTAGCTTTAAACTGTGACCGCTTCAAACCGCTAGGCCTGGCTCGTGGCCCAGCGGTTAAGACGCCTGCCTCTGACTGTTGCTTAAAGTAAGGGTTCAACTCCCGCCTGGGTAAAAAATTATTGTCAAATATGTGTGTGTGATCGGGCAGAACAGGGTTTCGGAAAGCTGATCAGGGCGGCACGTGGGGACTGACAAGGGCTGTATTGAAGCAGCACTCCCTCTCGCAGTCGGAGGATCGATTTATTCTGGTCGCCACTTGCGTCTGGTTTGATTCAGTCAGATTGCTTTTCAGATTGCCGCCAGTGTTGCCGACAGAAAATTTAGCCCAGGCCGAGCTTGTTTGGTATCTCATCGTGCGGTGCTCTGGCTTTAGTTTCAGACACAATGCTCGCCGTGACCGTGGCCTTGCTCATCCTATTTGTTGGTCAGGTCCACGCACAATATGCGGCCTGGCTGGTAAACTGACCGAGTGCCAAGAAAATAATAATTGCGTCGTCATGGCATATCATGGCATACTTTATCCATAGCCAAGCACTACATGTGCATTCATTACTACACGATGCACACGCCTTAAAAATCAATTAGCGGGCACTACAGGTTTTTATAACCACGCCAGCTCAGAGAAGGAGATCAGTCATGGGTTCCGCGAAGTTCATGGCCCGTCGAAGCTACGACTACCGGGGTCATGGCCTGGCGGGCTAAGGCGTGTGCCTCTCACTCTGTGCGTGCACTTACAGGGGTGGGCTCGACTCCCGCCTCGGTACAAAATGATTGTGAAATATGTGTTCCTTAGCCCTCGAGTGCGCTTGCGGTGCTTGGCTATGGATAAAGTGTGACATGACATGACCTGGCCGAGGACTATAAAACTTACGCTTCCATCTTTGTTTCCTTTCCATGGCATGAGGAGATCTGATTAATCGTCCGATCGTTGCCAGGAATCAATAAAATATACCAAGGCTGTGTCATATTGTCCGAGGATGGCAGAAGTCGTCTTCGCAAGATGAATGACATCCGCTTCGGCATTCTCGTTTGAGGGAGCGATAATTGCCGTAGCAGCAGGGCCAACTGAGTACTTGAATAGGACAACTGGGATCTGCAATTCAGTTCACACTCCGTCAAGTATCGGCTGCGTACGGTATGGTGACAAGGCCGTAATCGCCAGAGAAGTATGCGGCACCCATGTCCTGCGACATTAGGTGCAATCCTACTCCGTAGACACACCGTCATGTGTTTCCGATGCAGAGGCAAGGAGGCAAGTGCTCGATGACGATGAATGAACAGTGCAAGGTGCATGCTAACTGTAAACTAGGATAAAAACGACGGCCTTCCTCGTGAGACCCATTTGAAATGGTGATTTCCCACAAGTGAGCCTGAACCCAATCCAGCACGGTCCCGTGGCCCAATGCACTATGCCCTACATTACACTGTCTCACACTACCAACACCAGTGTGCCAGCGAGACAGCAGTTTTCAGTCGTGGCTTGAACGGAGCGACAGATCGGTTGAAAGACAGTATCGAGTGGTCGTGCGGGTACGTGATCCAGGCAATGGCCAAGACGATGAGCGTGGCGTCGACACCGGAAACGATCCAGAAGTGGTGTCAGAGGTTCACAGGCGACGACGGCGGGCATCGCATGACGACCAAAGAATACGAAGCCATCCGAGCGGCTCCCACCCCGGCACTGTGCAGTTCGTTCCAGCAGAACGGGGCTCTCAATCGATACACCAACATCCACCTGATCGAGCAGACGCGAGTGCTATTGACGGACGGACTGCAGCCAGAATACATCCACGCCAACTGGGTCGACGGGTACAAGACACAGAACGCTTACATCCTCACCCAGGTAAGGCGAGCCACAGGGGTCTCCCTGAGACTGGAAAGTGGACTGCTGGCCAGTGCTGGCCGTTCGTTCTAGGCGCCGACGGATGTCTCAGTGAAAGACTACTGGCGCATGATATGGCAAGAGAAAGCGCAAGTGGTCGTTTGCCTGACGTCGCTGAAAGAAAAGGGAGCAGTCAAAGCCGAGTCGTACTTTCCCACGAGCACCGAGACGCCATTTCGAGCTGGCCCGTTACGTCTGATCTTGATGGCCGTGAAAGAGTTTCCCCCGCGACGCGTCACCGTTCTCCATCTCAAGCTCTACTGCTGGTTCGGACGGGCTGGAAAAGAAAGGGACATCACCATGGTCTTCTACGGCGACTGGCCTGATCGGGCTGTAAGTACGCCCTGTGTTGCTCCTCCCTCGCCCTGCACTTCTCCTTACGCAGGTGCCACCGAACGCGGCCGAGTTTGTGGACCTGCTGGCGGCAGTCGAGAGCCTTCGCGAAACAGCCTTGCGTTCCAAGAAGCACCATTCGAAGAAAGTGCCGGTCGTTGTGAACTGCAGCGCGGGGGTTGGTCGGTCGGCGACGTTCGTGGCCTGCCAAATCGAGATCGAGCGGTTGCGCGAGACGGGTACTGTCGACCCGCAAGGTACCGTCCGACGTCTGCGAAATCAACGCTGCGGCGCCGTCCAGAACTACGTGCAATACACGTTCATCTGCCGAGTGCTCGTCGAGGCGGCGCGCCGATACTCGTACCCGAAGGACGGCAAAGTCTCGCCGACATCGACCTAGAATGAGGGAGACTGAAAGTGAAGTGTGATGAGCCGTGATCCTGATGACAACTTGTTCCTCGTTCTTTGCTTTGTTGCGGTGCTTTAGAGAGCAGCATGTGTGTTTTTACACGTTGGAATTGGGGGGGGGGGCCTGATGGATCGTCGAGAACTTTGGCCTGCACATACCCGCGTTGGGGGATATGGCGAAAAACGATCATGACCTTGGGTCAATGCAGTCGTGGGTGCAGATCGAACACTACAAATCGGTAGTGAGCTGCAATGCCTATATTGAGTATAAGAATGGCTGTGAATTGCGTAGAAGATGAGGTGACTGATTTGCATGGACTTGATGTGATTGAGAAATGGGAGACCGATGGAGACACTGTCGGCTACTGGGCGACAAGCTTCAGGCTTCCTCAGCGATTTCAAGTTGCATGCCACTGAATCAAAGCGATGACTTCTCGTTCGTTTTTCTCATCTTTGTTCTCCCCGTTTTGTAAATCGTTCATGACATCGGTGGCTGGGGACATGTGACGATTCGTTGACGTTGGTGGACGGGGGTCGAGCGAAGAAATCACCTCCTTTCTGGTGCTGTCATTCTCCGGGTGGCATCAGGCGTGTCCATACGGTAGATGGGGGACTGCGAGTGATCATGGCGGGCGAAGTTGGAGACATCTTCTGCCTGTGAATAATTGCGTCATAACTTGGAGTCCGTGCTGCGGCCCTTGTGGTGTGGCGGCTAGTAAACTGAGACGCGAGGTGTCCGCGGACTGCGTGAGGTGGTTCCTGTGGCATGAGTCATTCTATGGTCATCCCTAGATAGCCCCGGGGCGAGTCATGGATTTCAACTGTCTGTTGTGATTTGTCCAGTAAAGGAGAAAGTGAAGTGCTCTGCTTGCTGCTCGCATTGATGAAAAGGACATGCGGTATGACGTGACGTCGCATAAAATGGCACCGGGAGACACAGTAAGAGCGCGTGGCGTGTTGTCGTACTGACAATGAGGCTTTCCTTAAATGAAGTTGACTGACGATGAGACTCGCGGAACCCTCGTCTCTAAATCTGGCTTCGCCTCTATCCGAGTTGAACCACCCGACGCGAGTCGCCCTTGCCACTCGTGAACGCTTCTTACGTTCGACTTCTCTTGCGATAGAGCGAGCCTGGATCCTGACTGATTTGCGGACTAGTCAGGCAGGTACCCTTCAGGCCTTCATGGTACTGAACTGCCTTCAGTCCGTCTACTTATCTCGTCACGAGCGGTGGGGTCTATCCGAACCGCCCACTCCCTATTCCGTGCTCGTCACTGGTTGTGGAGGGGTCCGCCCGTCGACCCAATAAAAAGCACTTGTTGGTGTCCGATTTTGTAGGGACCTCGAAGGGGTGATTCGAACCAGGCGTGTCACCCGTAGCTGGAAGGAGCATCACACTCGGAAAGTCTGTGCTTGCTAATGAATGCAAAACCAGTAGGAAACCAAAATAAAGGTTTGGTTTGGATTTATCGTACAGACGAAGTGACTTGGATATTGCGCGCATCGACTGCGCTCACACTGCTCCTTTGTGAGGCAGAGTACCCACGCTATACTGCTGCGCGCAGGGCCAGTAATCCTGCCCTACCCTACGCACTTTTCTCGACTTCTCGGCTGCGCAACGTCTGCACAGTACGGCTCATCTGCTAATGTTGTAAAGTCACTGAGCCACTTTACACTGCCTTGGCATAGGCTCTATATAGGGGGCGCCCCCGCGCAGACTCAGGCATTCTGCGTTCGAGCGATCATCTGTGCGGCTGAGTTCGATCTTCCCTCGCGTTCGATCCAGACCTCGTTCATCGATCATGTCCATCCCCGGCGACATCAAGACCGTGCCGTTCGACCAGTTGTGGTACAACGCGCCGTTCGATGAGTTCCTCAAGGTCCGCATTCGTCTGACCAACGGCGGCGTGCGACGCATCGGCTTCCATCTGAAGAGCACCGTCGGTCCCGACCGCATCGAAATCGACCCGGCCAACGGCTGCCTGGACCCGAGCGAGACAACCACGCTGTGGGTCACCGTCAAACCGTTCTCCGGCGCCGACACGTCGTCAGATCGCGTGACCATCGAATGGACCGACTCCCCGGCCGGTGCTGCCAAGAAGTACAGCCGCGACTGGTTCACTGGCGATTCCATCGTCCGCCGCAAGAACATGGCCCTCAAGTACAACGAGTGACCTCGATCGTGATGACCTCGTGCTCGTGTCCTGACTCGAATCTCGTACCTCTGACTGCTTTGACGTAAACGATGCAATGCGTTGGCGAGCCACCTGACGAGACAAGTCGCAAGCATGAAGGAAAGGGGAGGAGCAAGTACGCGTCAGCACGGGCTCTGATGGAGATCGAGCAGCAGCCGTGCACCATGCCTCTGAACCAGACAATATAGAGTCGCCGCCGCCACAAGAGCATGGGCTTCGAATACAACGAGTGATCGCGATCATGATGACCCTGTGGTGAGGTCATCACGAGGTGGGCCACTGAGAGATCAAACTGCAGGTGGACACAAAATGATCTCCATGCAATGAGCCTTTCCTCGGTCGACACGACCACGTCTTCCTTCTGAGGCGCTGTCAGTCCTTCGCAAAGTGCTCCTCTACAATTACTGTGGCTCGTCGCCTCACCTTCCCTAACTGCAGCCGCACGTGCACATGCGCAATTTTTTTGAAAAGCATTTTTGAGCAATGCTGATCGGTCGAGTCACGCATTTCTGCTTCATGCACTGACCAATAAGGACCGTTGATCCAAACCGCCCACTTGCTGCTAGTGTCGTTAGCTAGGTGTCACGGGGGGCGCCGTTACCCTAGCTGCTGGGGCCGGCCTGCTGGACACTGAGGTGACCCCCACCAGCACCAAGTACACCATCCTCGAGTGCTAGGTTGCCCAAGGATCGCTGTACACCCACTCCACGGTGCGACATCAATGGTGATCGCGCTTGCGAATAGACAATTCTTGGGGGTCCAGTTGACACGATCGGACCCAGCCCACTTCTTTTTTGTGTGGGTTGGGCCCCAGGACTCTCAATTTCCACAGCCACAGCAATTTCCTCCGTCCACTGGGAGCACCCCACACGAGGGCATCTTGTGCCACCACCAGAGTCCCAGAATGATACCAGGCGAGAAAGGAGGGTTCTTCCAGACCCCAGTCCCACTTCTGATTGAAGAGATCGGCGACAGCAGATCACTGAGTCCCCATCCAAAGGAGAAACCAATTTCCTATGGCGCGTAGAACTGGTCAAGAACTGAGCACATCTCCATGGATCGATATTTTTTATTCAGCTTTTGAAACTGCGGGAAATTCGAATTTGGCAAAGGACTTGGGACCTTGGAGAGCCCTTCACGCGAGGGGGTTTGTTTCTTTTCGGCGATCATGGCCTTACCTTCGCTTCCAGCCGCCCACAGATTTTATAATTTTATGTCGAAAAGCACATTTATGTGTAAACATAAAACATACGCATTAAAAAGGAATCGATTGACTGCGGACCTCCATACCAAGTCTTACCGACCCACAATTCGAATTTAAAAATTACCGTACCCTCGATGTGCAGGTTCAATTAGTCCAGTAACCGGATGTGCGGGACTGGTGGCAGGCGGCTGGCAGCGGGGGGGGGAGGGCGGAAGGGAAAATTCACGTTTTGTCGCCTCGTGCCCGAATGCTTTCAAAGATTACGGGAGGCATGATCGAATCGGGCATGTTATTGTAGGAATCTAGTAATGCATGTATGGATGGACAAAAATCGTCGACCGGGCAGTCGGTACCGTACATCGCGGATGGTGAGGACGAATTATTTTATCCGTTGCCCAATTTGGGTCGATACGCTAACGAATCGGTTGTCCCCGACGGTAGTAATCCGGCGGCCATAGCAAACGGATCGTACGAAGGGCCCATTAAAGTTGCGCAATATTATAAAAATTTATCTCTTTCGAATCCGGCTTCTGCACACGGCAGTCCCGAAAAAGGCGCCTTGAGTGCTCGTCGTCAACAGCAGCAGTCGGTCAACGAGGAGAACATGTCGATGGTTAATTCTATGTTTTCGCCCTCATTCGCCCGTCGACCACCTTCGGGACGAAGCGGAGGTGGCATTTCGAGCAGTGGCGGGTTTGGCGGCGGTGGTTTTCAGGGCCCTTCCTCCTTACCTATGGGCGGAGGCGGTGGTGGAGAATCGTACACGATGCGTGCGGCGGCTCGACATCAGATGGCCACCGGCGACGATGTTAGCAGGCGAAGTAATTTACAACGAATGCGTGTACATCGGTCGTTGGACGCCGAGCTGCCCTACGATCCGTCTCAACAACAATCCGCTTTAGACGTCAATGCGCCGCCGGCTGATCCTCAAGCTGGCGGGGATTTTTTACAAAGTTCGCCATTATTATATGGAGGCACGTCGTCTTTGTCTCAGGGTAATTTATTGAATATAAGTTCGGCTAGTAGCGGCCCTTTTTCGAACGCCCTGACTGCGGCTTATTCAACGTCCGGCGCTCCGTTTGGACAACAACTAAATGTGAGTTTGGGAAATCCAATCCAACCTAATCCGACCGGCGCGTCGACCGGAGCTTTGTCCATGGCTGGATTAACCGCCGTCGATGGCAATCCTTATCGTCAGTATCAACAACAACAAACTCAACAACAATTGGCCAGTTCAGCTTATTTTACCAATCCATTTTCGAATCGGGATCCATATTCAATGCCCTTACCATCTCTGCAACGAGAATACGAAATTTTACGACGCGAATATGAAAATTCTATGCAAAAACTTAATTCAACGATGAATAGCATTAAAACATTTTGGAGTCCGGAACTCAAGAAAGAAAGAGCGATGCGGAAAGAGGAAACGGCAAAGTTGGCGCTGATTCAAGAACAGTTACGAATGGCTTCGCAGGAAGGACAAGTAAGTAATGTCCACTACATTTGTTACACAAAAAAAGGGTAAAGTGCGACCTTTTGATACTTTTTCCCATTTTAATCAAAGATTCTATTGGAATAGTTTTTTCCAATTTGAAAGGTTTAGTCTCTAGTCATTTCTTTTTTCCTCCGGCGGCAACTTGGGTAATGCCAGTGTTATTTTAGTCTTATCCATTTGGTACCTGTCTCCTGGTTGTAATCGTCCCTGCGTGTCTCTAGAAAGCGCTCGTTTCATTTGTTTTCGCTAGGCTAGCATGCACGAGAAAAGCGATAACCTTTTATTATAGTCGAAGTAAGCTTATAGTGGTCGGGTCTTCTACGAGGCTTGTCGTATCGATTTACCAACCAAGCCAGTCTTATCAAAAGAAAGGGGAGGGGAAGAAAAAAGCTTTCGTTTACTTGAACTATGAGTCCAATAGTTGGCACTATTTTCTCGACTAGCCGTGATTGATTCGAATCCGGGCTTCGAAAGGTGATGCTGCTCATTTTTTATCACTTTTCCTTGAACCTAGTAAGCGAACGATGCGATGCGTAATTGCCAGTGTTTAAAGTAGGCTCGAAAACTAGCTCGATCACAATAATATCAAGCCAGGCTCGGATTGCAAAGCAAACATCTGACTCGTGCAACGTCACGAGTAAAATAAGCATCTTTTTAAAAGGCAATTGCAAAGTTATCTTGCCATTGTATTGGAATTTGAGACAAGTTTCAAAGCAGAAAATGGCCAGTGCGAAAATGTAATTTTTGTCTTGGACTTTTGACGGTTGAGCATTTAGGTAGGCGTTCTATAAAAGGCATTTTTATTGAAAATTGCCAGTGAAAAGTTATTTGTACGAGTAGAAGCGGTTTTTTTTCCATTTTGGTCTTTGAGAAAGGCCTGGAGGTTTGGAGTTGATGGTGTTTTTGACACGACCACATAAAAAGAAGCGTTTAGAACTCGGGTATGGAACTAATATCGGCTGCCCTGCGGTCGATGCGATGTTGGCTGGGCGGGGACGCTCGTAGTGTTTCAGGAACTTTCTTTAAAGAATCGGATCAAAGTGACGAGGAAGAGTTTTGGTGGCGACTTCGTATAAGTGTCTTTGCAGACAGCGTCCGTCTCATTTTGTCTGATTTTTCTCGATCGAGACACTTTTTACGAGGCGAGATGCAATTGGGTTAGAAGAGGAGGCGCTAGGTGGGACAGATGTAATGCCTTTTGGGGGTACAGGACGGGACTTGTTGTCAAGTCGAGTATTTGTGATAAAAAGTGATGCATGTCCGTCCTACATCAACGTGGCTGGGCTGGTTTGCTAACGATGAGTGTGTCGAGCTAGTTTTGTTACGGGACGAAATAGGGAGGAAAAGGTTGGCGCATTTGCCAAGCTCGATTGAAGGCCCTTCTTGGTTGGAATTCGAGCCGCGACGAATCGACCATCTAATAAAAGAGCATGATGTAAAATGGTGCCAGTGGCAGGGATACGTAAATAGCCGATGGTGGTACCAAGCAAAGGTCTATGGTTTCAAGCATAGCATAAGAATGTAATGGGGCAAGTTGCCTTCATTGGTTATTGGTTTTCCAACGGAGCCTCTAAGCCTGCTCGGTTTGGAAGGAAAGTCGGTCAGAGCGTTGGCTATACGTCAATAGGGGGTGCAAGACTTGTTGGAAAAGATCCCATAGGAACAAACGAGAATGGGGCATCAAATGTTCGCTAATGCGCAATTGTAGTAAATGAGGGAAAGATTTTGGGGCTAGCTAGGGCAGTGGAATAATGAGGTTTTTCGAATTCATCGCTAAACATGATGGATGCTGTTCCCGATCGGGACTGGTACAAACTAAAAACACCATCTACGGTCAATGTGTGGTGAAAAGGGGCACAACAAGGAAAAAGGGAAATGGGTTTGTTGATTGAGGAAGGGAGGTCTGAGGTGATAATAGCATGCTACTGTACAACATAGCTGACTGGATCGACGACCCCTGTCGGGGAAGACGATCTGACCCCCCCCCCCCCAGGGGCGAAGTCAGCCATATTGCTCCTGTAGGTTTGGGGGAGCGTAAGGTGTCTCAGTGTAAGCTTGGCGAGGTACAGACATTGTATGCGGGCCATTGGTCGCACTCGAGGGCTAAGGAATAAATTGACAATTATTTCCTACCCCGGCGGGAGTCGAACCCTTCCCTGTTCGCACATAGCGTTTGAGGCAGACGCCTTGACCCGCTAGGCCACGACGCGTGATCAGAGTGTTAACCCTGGTGTGTGTGTGTGTAAGCGACTGGTGGTTAGGAAAAGTGAAAATGAAATATTTGTTTTAGAAACAAGCTCAAGTAATTCGGCAATTGCAAGATGAATTACAATGCCAGTACGAATTGTCAAGGACGATACGCGACACGGAGATACAATCGGTGCCGAGGGACGAATACGAAGCAGTGCGGCTGGAACGCGAAAGGTGAGACATTGACCTTTTGATACGCCTTTTATGGTTGATGTTATCGACGACGTTTTAGTAATGTCAGGAATTGTTTTATTGTTGGTTTTTATAGGCTGCATCGGGAATTGGCCTTGGCCAGAGATACGTTGCGTGATGTGGAATTGCAAGTGGAAACGCAAAGGCAAACGTTGGGGTCGAGGGATGAATCGATTAAAAAATTGTTGGATATGTTGCAAAGCAAAGGTTAGTGATGGGGGCTGTGGCTGGGGGGGGCGGGTGGGGTTGACTTTAGGCCAAGAATCATCCAGTTTCGCCCGCAGGCCAGGTGTATGCATGTATGTCATAGAACGGGGCCTGTCACTGGTACCGCGCGGTAGGCCCCAGTCTGTGTGCGCTAACGTGAGATGAACCAGTGTCGCCTGGCAGCTGGTCAGGCCAAATGGTAGAGGCATATCAGCAGACCCTCATGCGGGCCAGTGTTCGCCTTCAGGCGCCCGCCTTCTATGAGCGCTGTAGATCGGAGTGGAGTACGGTTTCGATACTTTAGGTATGGTGACCTACACTGGCGCCCAAGATCGTATGGAATTGGAGCAAGTGCGAAGTCGACAAATCGAATTGGAGAATCGATGTCGACATTACGAATCGACTTTGCATCAGAAGGAGCAATCGGTTCGGGCGTTGCAAGAAGAATGTTTAGCGGCGGCTGAGAAATTGCGTCAGACACAATTGCAGTACGATCATTATCAGCGTATGCCATTGGATGAACGGGAGACGAGCGCGCTGCGATCATTGTTGGACACGAAACAGGCTCGAATCGATCAATTGGAACAAAGGATCGCAGTTTACGAAGCTGAAATTGCTCAGCTACGCGAATTGCGATTCACGGCCCCGCGAGATTTTACGGATAAGTCGGTGACGGATCGGGAATACCAGGATATGAAATTGAAGGTGGGGGACTTGAAATTTGATAAAAATGGCTAATAATGGTTCGAAAAATTTTAGATTGAAAAATTGGAATTGGAATTGAATCAAAAACTGACCGAATATCAAACGAACCAAACTCGATTGACGACTGCCGAAGAACAATCTGGCGATTTACGAAAACGAGTGGAATTGCTCAAAGAATCAGTTTCTGCCAAAGATCAGCAAATAGCGTTGTATAATGCGGATGTAAGTGGAAATGTGATGACTAAATTTGAAGTGAAATTTATGTTTTTTTGGGGGTTTTTTAGATAGAAACTTTGCGAGGCAAGTTGGAAGCGAGAAATGAATCGATAGAACAGAAGACGCAGCAGTTGCAACAAGTGCAATTGGAACGAAATCGGATGCAGAGCGACATTGCCGATTTGAATGAACAGTTGAAGATACGAGACAGCAAGATTACCAGTTTGCAGAGAAAGGTATGGGTGGGGAGGGAAGTTGTGGGTGATGGCGAATGTGCTGTGTTTCAGGTGGACGCTCTGGAAGAATTGATGAAAGAACGAGAAAGTCAGATCGAACTGATGAAACAACGTTTGGCCTCGTCGCCCGCTATGATACAACAGAAACAGTTCCAAGTAAGTGAGAAGGTGGGGGAGCCACGGTGGGTGGCTCAGGCTGGGCTGTGTCCCACATTGTTCAGGCTAGCAACCCTGACTGGGAGGCCGCAATTCTGTTCCGGCTAGGACGGCGGTTCAGTAACCCCGTTCTCAGAGTTTTCAAATGGCAGAAACTTTACCCGACCACCAGTCAGGGAGGACCCTCCCTTCTCTGCCGGTATCAACCTGGGACGCTGGTGCTGCCACAGGATGCCCTCTTGTGGAGGTGCTCCTAGTGGAGATACACAGAGAGAGGGAGCCTGCCGTCCATCCTGTTCACCTCACGGTCCTGCTTAGCACATCATAACTGCTGGCTGGCTATCGGCAAAACGGGTTGGAAGTCCGGGGGGCTGGGGCATCCCAGTCCCCAAAAAGTGGGAAGTTGGGGTTTGAGTTTACAGGTTTCTAATTTGCTGTGTTTTAGGATCAGTTGGATGAACTGATGAGAGAGCGGGATCGATTATTGCAACAGATGCGTGATCAGCGAGATCGAGTGGAGACGGAACGTTTGGAAGAGCTGGATGTGCATCGAAGGGAAGTGCGCGACTTGCGTATGGCTATCGAATCGTTGCAGAAAGAGATCACGGATAGACAGGTGATGGGAGAAGGGATGAGAGGGTGTGGTTGGAGGGTTGATAGAGAATGGGCTTTTAGGTTTTGATAGAAAGTCAACACGAGAAAATTTCTGATTTGAATCGAGAAGTGACCGCTTTACGAACCGATGTTCAAGCCCATGCGGCGTTGCACGGTGACGATTTCCAGGCGCGGGAAATTGAACGATTGAATCAAGAATTGCAAGAAGCGAGATCGGAAGTGGAAAGATTGCTGAAGATCGTATCGTCGTTGGAGAAAGAAAAGGAGAGCTTGAATTTGCAAATCAAGGAATTGGAAAAGTGAGTGACCCTTCTGACTCGTTTGAAGTGTGGTTTTAAGTTTGATTTTGATGAGTGGAGTTTTGCTTGCCAAGATAAGCAAAGGGCTTTTTGCTTTCTTAATCCAACAGCAGCTTAATGGCAGATTTTGACTGCCCGGTTTTTTGCTCTGGCTTTTTGTCAACCCCGCTTTTAAATCTTTAATGCTGCCGGCTTCAGGCGCCAATATCCGTCATGGTAAGAGGCTTTAATGCACTTTCGATGTTTTGATGTGTGTGGTATGTAGTCGGGGCAAGGACACTGGCGCGGGTTGATGGTTTGTTTGTTGTACTTGTCAGGCAAGTGGACGAGGCAAAAACTAGATATACCACGCCCACGTCGACTCTGGAACGTCGAAAAGCTGATACTAGCGAGATGGAGAAGTTTGGACCAGAGCAACAGGTGAGCATTGTCTGAATAGAGGGGATCGTGAATTGATAATGGAGTCTCGTTTTAGACTTGGCTTCGTCATAAAGAGCAAAGGATACAGGAGTTGGAAGAAGCGTTGAAAGAAAGTGTCAGCATTACGGCCGAAAGGGAGATGGCTATCGCGCAACAAAAGCAGATCACGCAACAATTGGAGTCCAAGGTGAGGGTGTCTGGATGGAATGTGAGAATGGTCGGGAGGAGGGGACAATGCTTTGACTAAAAGTGTGCATATCGGAAATGAGGTAAGAGGGGATAGTGTGCAGTGTAAATGGGCCGAGACTCTCTACGATAGATTTTATTAGTGCACTAGTACTCGGCAGGAATGCTCGGATGACCCCACTTTAGGATCAGAAAAAACATTTGGTTCTAGAATGTAAATCGGTCGAAAGTTTTGACTGATTTCCTGTGTGCGAAAAGCAAAAAAATTGGACCACGTCTCAGATTTTTGGCTATAATTTGGGCCCCTTGGACGATGTCTTGAGATATGTAGGGAAAACGTTTCGCTCGCTCACCCCACTCACCATCACTCGCTCGCGGACTCGCTGTTACCCCTCGCCAGCGTCAGCGTCACGTGAAACTGATGGAATTCATGGGAGTACAGTAGAGTGGGTGGGAGTACAGTAGAGTGGGTCCCGCCTAGCATCTAGCAGGAAGAATTTGTAGTTTGTTTTTCTCTCTTTTTGCTTCTCAGGCGCCAAATTTTTAGGAATTCTGTTTCTGACCGTTCTTCTGGCGATGAGCTAAGAATAGATTGGTATTCGTTTCAGATGAGCCAATACAAAGATCAATTGAACAAGGTGCAACGTCAGTACGAAGAAATCAATTCTAAACTGACTGTGGTACAACAAGACAAGCAGGAGAAGGAGACGTTGATACAGTCGCTGAGGCACGAGCGGAGGAAACACTTGGAGGAAACGTTGCAGTTGAAGTAAGTATCGGCCAATGGTAGGGACCAGAGGGCAGTTCTGGCCGTGGACGAGGACAGCTGCGGTGGGGGCTAATTATACAGGGCTCTCAGACCCCTGAACAAGCTGCCGAGTAAAAAGTATGGGACGTTTTTAGGGAAGAAGCACTCCTGGCGGCTATAAGCGAAAAAGACGCTCACATCGCGCTCTTGGAAACGTCAGGATCGAAAAATCCGGAAGAAATAGAAACGTTGCATCGGCACAAAGAAAAACTAATAAAAAAATTGAAAGACGAAAATGCGAGGCGAGTGAAATTGTTTAACGAATTGAAAGAAGAAGTGGCTGGAATTGTTGGAACGAGAGGACCCGCACAGGCGGCCGTCATGATGGGCACCCTGGATACGACCATGATTCCGTTGGCGAAGGATTTGAAGGCATCGCCCGCGGATCAGGTGAGGGTGGTGGTTGGTCATACTCGGAGTCGTGTTCTACTCTGCATCTAAGCAAGGAGGTGCAGTGAGATGGGTCCTAATAGAAATGCATTGATGAAAGGTCAGATGGTCTCCAAAAACAGGTTTTGCAGACAGGTCCATAAAACAGTAGACGAATCTAAAAATTGTTAGGCTCTGACTGATGCGCAGGCAATATTGAATGATTCCCTTCTTGGAGTATGAGCAGGTCCTGATCCGAAGTCAAAGCTGCATCCTGATCTGACCGATTGAAAAAATTTTATGTGGCAGAAATGCCGTAACTGGCGCCGCGGGATAAAACTGCCAAGCAAGAGGAGACAGGAGAATCGAGCTAAGCGATATTTTGTATGGAGGATAGAATGCACGCATTTCAATATACCACGAAACATGATTTATAGGCAGATAAAATCCATAAAATTTAAATTGTCGATTGAGCAGTTAAATGGAGGGATCGTTCGGTGTTGGGAATGACCGAAATCATGTCATTCATTCATATTTTATTTAGTATATAAGCCAGGGTTTCCACGGGACCTGAAAACCTGAAAAGCCTTTAAAAAAGTTGGCTCCTGCAAGCAAATACGTGCACTCTAGGAATATGAGACAAATAAAATGAGGAAAAGGAACGTGAAAAAGCCTCAAAGAATGTGCGTATCCAGCCTTGCATAAAGCACAGGTTCTTTTTGGATGCAGTATCAGAGAGTGAAAAGTCGTCATTTTGGGCAGAATTGCCCAGTTTTCGACCAGACCCTTCCCCCTGGTAGAACTTGAGCTGGCGGAGTCCTGAGACCCTGGTCACCAAGCGAGCCAAGTCAGAGACGCTCTGCCCGAATACCAGTGCCAAACTGCCAGACTTTAGCTTGTGCCTGCTGGAGAACGGGGACGCTATGACCTGGGTGAGACCTTTTCTGTGAAGTGTGCTGTAAGTACATTGCTGCCCCCAAACCGTGTGCGCGAAATACGATCTCTAGGTTCATGTCATGTCATGTCATACTTTATCCATAGCCAAGCACCATAAGGCGCACTCGAGGGCTAAGGAACACATAATTGCGAAATACGATCGCTACGACCAGCGGACACCCCCCAACCACCAAGAGGCAGACGCCTTAACCCGCTAGGCCACGACCCCGGTGTGGGATCGCACCGGGGTGAGGTTCAGGATAAGCAGGGTTCATTCGAGTTTGGAAAACCTGAGAAAATCGTAATTTTTGAGCCAGAATCAGGGAAAATTGTGAAAGGTTGAATTCTGATGTTTTAAACTGAGAATTACCAGTGTAACCCTCGTGCCTGCTTAATATGGCGAGCGGGAGAGAGTAATCTATCTGCCCTGGCTGGGGACGTCACCCTCTCGGGCTGATGTTTCAGCCGTAAGTGCAAGACTTGCCTGCTCCGTTCGGAGTTTTTGTTCCGTCAGTCGCACTCTCTGCTGCGCCTGCCAGGCTTGGTTACACAAGGAGAAAATCCCTCCCGGCCAGGAGCTAGGTTTTTATTCTCGTATTTCGCATTATGCAGTCATGTGCATTTTAGGAGGACGACACGGAGGGCATTTGGGCCTAAGTGCACTCGCGGACCGTCCAGTAGCCGTCGACTGCTGATTCGTTATCAGGATGCACTGCCTTTGGTTTTCGAATTGCTGTCTTCAACCAAGATAATATGGCCGTCACGTAGTCGAATTCACTCTGGTAGATGTCGTCAGTTCAGTGTGCCTTTGTGCTGTCGTTTGGTTGGGGGCACGGATTGACCTTGGATATTGGAGGAGGTGGTCTCTTAGGCTTACTTGTAGTGTGCTTTTGATAGTCGTGTGTGGTGCGAGTGGTGAGACGTGTGCTGGCCGAGATCAGAGGCGTGGCAATTAAAGGGAGGAAGGGATAGACCATCTTCTTACATACATATTCTCCAATGCAAGTGGTCAATGCCTGCTGAGCACAGTTGGTAAGTGCCGTTTTCGTGCATGATATTGTTTTGT
This sequence comes from Mesodorylaimus sp. YZB2_4, assembly GCA_030248295.1. NCBI lineage: Eukaryota > Metazoa > Nematoda > Enoplea > Dorylaimida > Dorylaimidae > Mesodorylaimus > Mesodorylaimus sp. YZB2_4. The sequence goes on from JASANH010000871.1 coordinate 49,689, forward strand.
ACAGGGAGTGGTGTGTCTTGTTGTTTGGAACTTTTTGTTTCGAAACCTTTGAATTCACTTTTGCTGAACTGTTCAGGAGATTGGATGGGGATCTACTCTATTTCTCACTAGTGTTGTTGTGGATTGTTTGATAGGCTCGTACTGAGGACTTGGTCATAGGCATAATAGGTTGGTGCTGATGACACGCTTAGCCGGAGGACGCGTACAGTGTGCGTGTGCTAGCGTCTACTGATGGTGAGTGGGGTGAAATCTCGGTGAGTTTGTGTACGTAATCCTCGTCGTGCTTGGTCATAGGTTTGTATTGGTACTGAGTGTATAGCGTAGGCATTGATGACCATTCTTGTACTTTGTTGGTTAGGCTGTTCATTATGCGTCATTGTTAGCATGGTTTTTTGGATGTGAGTAGAAAGTGGAGTGGATTAGTGACTGGGAAGTCGGCCTCTGGCTTATCGGTAGCTGTTACATCAGCTAGGTGTGATGCCTCCCTTTTAGGGGAGGGGGCTCGATCACAGTGTCTGGTCAGCACATAACACTGTTAAACAGGCGAATTGATTTTCTAGCATGCATAAATGACTCAAGGAAATGGTGGCAGTGCAGTGAAATGCCAAAAAGTGATGTTCACTGATGTTTGACCAGAGTAGCCATGGCCTTGTGTTCACCATGCAGTGTTGCTGGCACTTGGGTCGGGTCGGCCTGTGACACTTCCTGGCGCACGTAAAATCCTTGTCTGCGCGATGTTTGCACGAATTGCATGCCAGCACATTTGGGTCGGGGAATGCGAAGTGGTTTCAGCAAGCACAGTTGATTCAGCCAGCATGGCTCGAGGTCCAGGAGACTGGGGGCAGAAACGGCTGCAGTGATCATGGTGGTCAGAATGAGCTGAAAAGACAAGGAGGCACTGGGATTCGAACTCGCTAAACGCGCCAGTGAGCTACTGCTTGGCCGTGGTCTCCCCAACGCGCACTACCAAAAATGGCGAGCCTGCCTGAAATGACTCACGATCAGCCCAGAACGCGCACGCCATTCTTACTCATCCTCATTTTGTAAATAACAAAGACTCAAATTTGGCGTGGCTGAGAATGGAGTCAGTTTGGATGGCCCATCTGGTTGTGCCATATTTAGACCCTGCTTTACACTCGATTACTCGGCCAGCACACACTGCACCAGTTAACTAAGAAATATATTCCTCCTCTTACACAATCCAATCACTGCCAAAAACATTCTCGTCCCAGGCCCGACCTTCCATTCGGAAAAAAACACCATTTATGGGTCGAACATTTTTCTATCCGCCGTTTCTAAACTAACCCTTCTTTACACAATGCGCAACTCTTACCCGAGGCGTGACGTTGCCGACAGGTCACGTTTTTGCCACAAGTCCTGCTCTACATGCCATGCAGAAAGGTTTCGGGTGAGCGAACAGTCAAACCACTGCCTCGCATTTGAAATGATACGGATGGTCCTTTTTCGACAAATGACCAAAAATGGACAACACTAATCGCCCTTACCACAATGGTCTACGCGCAGAGGACGACCAACAAAAAGGAGGGACAAATTCGATAATAAAAATGAAATGATGCACTTCACACCATAGTTCATTTCTCAAAAGAAACCATTTCCACATAGGAAAGACCGAAAATAGAAATACCACTCCACTTTTCCACTTACAAGTACATACAATCTATCATCACCCTATGTTCATATGCACAACTAGGAATCAGTACTTTCCAATTTTCCCATACATCAAAGCTGAGACCTGGCGATGTATCGACTTATCGTCGCGCACCCCTGCCTCCCGGTTTGCCTGACGGACCTCCTTCCAATTGACCGGACGCACTTTGTAACTGCTTCATAACGTTTTGAAGGCCAGCCATTCCGCCTGAAATAACAGTTTGACTAAATCCACCCAAGGAGCATTTTTTTAAATTCATCATCCTTCATTTCATGACATCTTTCGATTTATCTTCCTTGTTGAACGATCCTCCCCTCCAGGTTCAACATCGGGTGCCCGAGCCTTACCCGACCCGAAAAAGCCGGGTTCGGGTCGGGGTTTCATTCAAGAACCCCCAAAAATCCGACTTTTATAAAACACAGATAAAACAAAGTCCACTGATACTGTTTTTAGCTCACAATTTTTTCGCGTTATTTAGATTAAAAAGCCTGAATTAACATGGAAACAGAAAATCTCGCGAGATCTCTTCAGCGTGAGAAATAAATATCTGACGAGGGAACATCGCCAACCGTTAAGTCGAATTTTGGAAAACCAAAAATTGTATTATGTTACTCGGTGCAAAAGATCAGAGGCGTCTGGCCAACTGGTCAGCAATGGTCAGCGCGTAGTGTACAGTGAAATTTTCAAATTCTGCTAGATTTTTCTGGGTTTCTCAGCAAAAAACCCCAAACCCGAGTGTTGGAAGCTTAAACTCGAAACGCCAAAAAACTAGTTTAGAAAGAACTCTGCGAATTTTTCTCAACGCTAAGCTTCTTTACCACACAAAAATTCGGGACTTTAGACGCTGACCACAACTGACCAATTAGCCAGACGCCTCTGATATTTTGCATAGAGCTTTCTTTTGCACATAGGAACATATTACAATTTTTGGTTTCTCAGAGTTCGACATGACTGTCGGCGATGTTCCCTTGTTAGTCAAAAAAGTTGGGCACACTTTCCTGATCCGATGTATCGGACCTGACCTCTCTTCCCGCACACACCACACAAGCCATATCTTACCCATATGATGTAGCACGCGCGGATCCATCATTTTGGCCATTTGTTGGTTCAATTTTGCCATTTGAGCTTGATTGACATTCTTGGCGGACAAATCGCCACCCTTGAACAATCCTTTGATACTGCCCATCTTCTTTACCATTTCGGCGAACTTCTTATATTGCTGCAACAATTCTTTCACTTCGGCCACCGACGTACCCGATCCACGGGCCACACGCACAACTCGTCCAGGTTGCTTTTGGAAAAGCTCCGTCGCTTTCAAACTATCCAACTCTGAAAACAACGAAAACACATTTTCCGCACGGTTTTACAAATAAAACAACACTTTTGCTTACCGTGGTCATTCATACTATCCATCATGGTCATCAGGCGTTTCAGTCGTTTTACCGACTCCTGTTCGTTTCCTTTCGACATAAAATCTGGTCCAAAACCAGGAATCATACTCTGAAAATTGAAGAAAATTACGGGCATGAACTCAGAAGAAATAAAACGCCATCTTACCATGATTTGACTAAACGGTCCCATCTTCATGATATTCTGGAATTGCTCGTACATGTCACGCAGTGTGAATTGACCTAGAAATAAAATCCTTAGATTTTGGGCCACACTCTGGCACAATCGCTTACCATGTTTCAATTTCTCAATCAATTCTTCATTTTCGTCCAATTTCAGTTCGTTGACTTTATCAATCAAGCCTTCAATATCGCCCATGCCCAATAGTTTCTGAACGAAAGGCTTGACTTTGAAAGTTTCGAAATCATCGATATGTTCGCCAGTACCAATAAAAATGATGGGACTTTGAGTTGCGGCGATACTAAAACGGGGAAACTCAATTTATGGAAACCACGCGAAAACAGCAATTAACTTACGCGCTCAGCGCACCACCTCCTTTCGCGTGTCCGTCCAATTTGGTAACGATCACCGAAGCGACGTCAACTTTTTCTTTGAAAGCACGAGCCTAGAAATTAAAAAAAAAGAAGTCAAAAGTGCTCAATCCGATTACAAAAGATGCGCTGTTGTACCTGAGCCTCGCAAGCTTGTCCAATACTAGCATCCATAACGTAGATGATATTGTCCGGTTCCTAAAAAATCAATATTAAATGCACAAAATGCCATAATCCCCACACCCACTAGATCGGCTTACTTACAACTGCATTCGAAACCTGCAACATTTCTTCGAACAACGATTTCTCTTGTTTATGCCGACCACTCGTATCCACGATAATAATCTCGAAATTCTCTTGTTTGAATTTATCAACGCCTTCAGCGGCGATAATAACAGGGTCCATTTCAGTATAGCTGTAAGAATTTATGGCTCAACAACACACAGAACCAGATTTTCCCAAAACCAACCTGCCGTAGAATGGAATGCGAGCTTTCGTTGCATTCTGTTTCAACTGATCGAAGGCACCAGCTCGAAACGTATCGGCACAAATTAAACACGTCCGCCATCCTTTCTTCTGATAATAATAGGCCAGCTGGAAAAAATGCATGGCTTTCAATGATTATCAACCCGAAAAAGTGGACTAGAGACCAGGAAAACTAGACTCAAAATTATGCCGTTTGGTCTCCAACTTTAGTTAGCTTGGGATGATATGAGGCTTTGGCTGGTAAAAGTCTTAAGCCACCCTAATCCTGGAGGCCAAACTACAAAAGCGCCAAATTACGAATCCCCAAGAAACAAACTCGTACTCACTTTAGTACACGTCGTCGTTTTGCCGCTTCCTTGCAAGCCAACGAACATGATCACATTCGGTTTCCCTTTCACTGGCTGCCAAGGTTTGACTCCCGGATCGACAAGCTAAAAATCGATTCGCTGATTTCCCGAATAGGAATACCTCAAAGAAACAAATACCTTCATCAGCTCTTGGAAAACGGCCTTTTGAATTAATCGCCTTTTGTTCATTCCTGCCGCCATTTCGTCGAAATTGATCTGCGATCTAAGAATGATAGGGTTACAAATTAATCCGTCCATCCTGCAGTGCAATTCACGAAAGGCGAATTTTTCGCCCACACGAAAAAAACACTTACTTGACATTTTCTCGCAATTGTTTGACCAAACGAATGTTGACATCGGATTCTAATAAGGCCGTACATACCTCTTTTAGCATGGCATTCAAGACCTGAAACACATTTTACATAGTTCTTATTCAACAATTGAAAAAAACTTACATCTTCGTTGATAATCGTAGCCTGGCTCAACGAACCGATAGCATTCCGAATTTTTCGTCCCAACTCGGCCAACACCATTTTCGCTCACGATTCAAAACAAAAATGAACGAATTTTACAAATAAGCTAAACAAAATTCCAATCGAAACTATTGAAGTCCTGAGCATACTGTAACCGCAGTGCGCATGAGACTGCAATGATGCTCAGGTTAAAAACTCCTCACACTCGAAATGTATAAGGACAAGGCCGATTCAAACGGGACAGTGAAAAGTGAAAGCAAATTTACTGCAATTCAAATCGTAGATATCGTGAATTTTGAATAATGATTGACAAGAATCAGAAAAGTTTAAAAATATGACGCCCATTTTACTAAAAAACGAAAAAATCCTCAGTATGTTTCGCTCATTTCATCAAATCCCACTGTATTTCCACTGCCCACATTGCTATCGCTGTCGTCTCTATCGTTTCCATTTTCGTCTCCCGATTCGTCAACCAAATCAACATTTTCGTCTTCGTTTTCACCATCGCTTTCCTAGAACCACAAAAAATTATAACTTCTACAGCAACTTACTCCAATTCGCAGATACCTGAGGTTCCTCAGTTCCCTCAGCCTCAGCTTCGTCGCGTCTGCTTTCATCGTTTCCATCCGTCGTTTCGGAACAAGCTTGCGAAGAAACTGATTCGCCCTGCAAATACAAATCGTCAACCCTGACCCACTGTCAGACGCAAAATATGATCACGGCCGCACCTCCAAATTCTTATTTTTCAACAATCCGATAGTGAATCCTTCCGCGCAGTTGTTGACAGCCACCATAGCTTTGACACGGTAAAGAAAAGATTCCGACACTCTTTTCCAAGGTGGTATGAATTTGACCAAAACCCGATCCTTATTGATCTAAATAAGCAATGACAGGAATTATTTACAGTCTGAAAAAGTTTTACCACAGTCCTCGATGCTCTCAGCTCATCCCACAACAAAGTCTTGACTAAAATATGAAATATAAAACCTGGCTATTCCAAAACTGACTGTCCCTCCACCGCCTCATCTTCCCGCCCTTTTTTTACACGTACCTTCGCATGTACAGTGATGTCGAATAATGCGCGTCTGGCGTGTTGAATAAGAGTCAATAAGTCCTTGACATTTTTTGGATAAACGTTTAAAAATGTTTTTTCTAAACTTGGAATAGCATCAGTTGTGAATAAGCGAATGGCAACACATCCGTGATGTAAGGCAGCAGCTAATATTTGACGCGGCGATGAAACCTAAAAATAGAATTTGATCGATGCCGTACTTTGCATTTGTAATGTACGTCTTACCTGCACAATTTTTAGGACCAGCCGCAAACATGTGCCAATCTTGACCCAATATTTCAACCAGTCCTGAAAATCAACCCAACATCAATTAAGCATATTCGAATTTGATCAAAACTGAAAAAAAATTAAAAGAAAGCCTTGGGCAAGAATCGAACCCACTCTTTTCTAACTATACTACCGCGAAAAACACAAAGAGTCCCAGGGAGCTAGCTCAATCAATCAAATCAATGAAAATATAAATGAGACACGACTACTCACCTCCGCGCCCGCATCAGCAACACGAGGGCTGCACTTGGCCAGCGTAGTCAGCGAAATTAACAACGTTCGATACCACGTGGACAACGTACTCCTGTAAGCTTTAACTGAACTCCCAATCGACCACAACAATTAAACGAACATACTTGGTAAGCGATTTGTATTCCAGCTCCGCGTGATCATTGTGTTTAGAAAATATGGCAATAACATCAATAAGACCTTCAAGTCTGTTCAGTTTGCCGAATGATGATGGCGCGAATAATGAAAACCTACAGCAGAAAGCAGTCGAGACTTTGTTGTTTTGTTTTTGGTTGACCATTTTCTTCCCACAAAATTGATTGCGGCTGTTACAGGGTTCATACAAGGAGAGGGAAATGATTTTCCCTGGTTTTTTCAGGTTTTTTAGACAAAAATTTGATTTTTTTCCCCTGAATATGAATATACATTGTCCCACGACCACTGAATTAATTTCAATTGAGTCACTCACTTGCATGATCAAAAGAAAAGGCGAATAAAAAAATTCGAACTTCAAAACACTGCCCCTCAGTTTTCCCTGATTTTGACTTGAAAATAATCGTTTTCCTTCACTTTCTCAGGCTTTCCAGGTATTTCTCAGATTCCCTGACTTTTCCAGCCTTGTGAGAACCCTCTGTTACGTAAGAAAGAACAAAATAAAAACACTCACTCCAAAAGAGTCGCCAAGGAGGTATTGACACCGCCCGATGTTTCACCATCTTCGAAATTCCATTCTCGTCTGAGATATTTGTCCGCAATTTCAGCTGCAAACAGAAAGATGCAACATCGACTTTTCATACACTAGTCTGGCTGCACTTCTCACCGATTTCCTCTTCTTTGCTTTCCAATTCCTTCTCTTGAACCCGACACAATTTCACCAAAGACTTGGCACCGCGGAGTACAGAGGCCGCCACTTGCAACGAAGGTATCGAGTCGGCGAATTGAAACAACATATCGAGTATTGGACTAGAACGAAATCTCCAAGTAAAGATTTATCCAGGGCTAAAGCTATAAGCCTTACCAGACGAGAGATGCCAAAGACGAGCTGTTATCATCTGCCACCTCGCCTCCAAAAGACCCCAATGCTTTACGCAACGCACTCATCGTCTCGTTTTCGTCAACCCTAATAATAAAATATTCTCTCGTATTCGCAGACCAAACCATGGGACCACACATAACCAGTCTTATACTGGGAGGAAATCGATCTCTAACTCAAATGCGCACCTACACCCGCCACCTCCTGAGATCATGACTGAGATGCTTCTGACCCCCCCCCCCCACCAGACACGAGACACCGCGGCCATTGCCATCGCACAGACTGAAGATACAAGGTCCTCACCAGGTCAAATAATCCGTGATGCACTGGATGCATAAATCCACACACTTCTCGATCGTCTGCGCTTCGCGATCGCGAGCTGCCAAAGAATCGACGATACCATCATTTTCATCTGCGGCTTCCTAAACAAAACACATTTTACTCGAACACTCTTCTTAACCCTTTACTGTTCTCTTACCTTGAAATATGTCAGGCACGCTATCAAATGCTTCCAAATGTGAGGCATGACATCAATCAATTGTTTTTTCAATCCTTCGAGATCCAGTAATCGCAAAGTGGACGTTTTGTCCAATCTTCTCGTCTAAAAAACAAATAATCTATAGTTTATTCAAAATATAACAGCTAGTCGGCGGTAAAGCATGACTTACGTTAAAATTGATACTACGATTCTTCAAAGACGATGCTGAGAGTTTCCGCAATTTCTCGACCAAATTTGCCAAAATGAATTCCAATGTCGAATATGTTAGAGAATCATCCTAAAAAGTGCGAATTCCATTTTTTCAATTTTCCCCACATCATCCATACCATACCCCCTCTGATTTGACTTCGCATCGCAGAATATAAAAAACGGATGGGTCCAGATCTCTGAAAAGCTCTCCGTTATAAAAGAAGTCTTCTATTCTTTGCCCCAAAACTATATTTTGAGTAAACAACTGTACCTCCAATAATTTTCCGATCCACACGCATTCGACCTGGTCGATTTTTCTTTTCGAACAAACACAGCACCATCTTTGCAGACCATTGACTAAAATTAAAGAGGACTGAGATTTTTCAGGAGGCGAAACCGTCAGTTGCTTGCTTACTTGATTGACAGCTGCCGAAGATACGACCTGAGTGATCAAGTCAGTGCACGTTGTATGCTGCGTTGCTTGATCAGCTTTCGTCTCTTTCCTTGCCCTAAAAACTAATTTAATCAGACAACTGGGGACAACCCGCCTGAAAACCCCGGACCCGTCCAGAGTGCTCGCGGTCTACCCTCTGACACAATCAGCAGGTTGGTACACAAACAAGATATAGACCCACTTGGCGCATGTTTCAAGCACAGCTACCGGAGACGTATTCGAGCAAACATGATACTTACTTCTTCAGTTTTTTTGTTCCCGCTACTTTCGTCGGAGCTTTTCGCACCATTTTAGAATTAGAAGCATGAGGAGTGCTTTCACAATTGGCAACCGTAAACGTTGGCACAGCTAAAACCAAAACTGTAAACCTATGATCTGGGTATTGAACAATCAGCGGCTGTGACTCACCTCTCACGCAATTTTCAAACTCTTTCCGGCAATTTATTAAATCGTTTAAACGGCTGAATATACTTGCATAGGTTTCGTCCGTGCTTTCGATACGTGATAGACCATTCACTAACTAAAAAAGCTCGCACTTGGACTGCTTCACCGACGGCAGTCTCATGGTATCCTAGGCCCCCCCCCGGCTGGCAAACGCATCTTGCTTACTTCAATCACAGTATTTCCGCCTTGCAATAATTCCATACACGTCGATTCTTGTTCCAATCGCGGCATACTTTCGATTTTCGACCAATTCGACCGTTTCCGGAAAATGATGGGTCCATCTGCAAATAATTCACGCCTCTTCAGATCACAGGCCGTGCAGAAAGGAAGATTCCAAATGGTAAGGACCGGCCCGCCAACAATGGTAGGACATAAGCTTTGCAGGTATGGCCTAGCAACACGTTCAGATAAAATCATAACTTACTCAGTAGCAAATCAATTTCGCCAAAACTTCCATTCAGTCGCCAGTGGCACGTAAGTAATAATCGAATGAGTGACGGCAATATCTCTGCGCAGGTTCTACAGACGACAAATATTAAAAAAAAGTTGACAAAGAAACTATTCTTACTCTGGCTTAGCCACATTCCTTTCGTTCTGATCACAGGTCAGTATTTTGAATGATAAAACAGGATTCGTCGAGTTTTTGGGCGCACCCAAAAGAGCTCCATCAGCGGCGAGACGTTTCCTCAAAATTAAAGTCGTTGTTATCAGAACAAGCTCTTAATCATGAATACATACCACATTTTCCCATCCATTCGATCATCAATGAAGTTGTTTTGCAAAATCTGCTCCAGACTATTTTTTAGTTCATTCTAAAACAACGCCAAAAAGCGACCTTCTAAAACATAAGAGCCCGATAGCCGTGCACTTACCAAAAGCTTATCCTCCTTTATAGCACCGTCTTGAATTGCAGCTGACAGTTCGTCATAAAATAGGATACGCAATGCTACATTTCCCAACGAGCCTTTTTCAGCTGCTTTGTACAACGCTAAAGCTTGATTCTGCATTTCACTAAAACAAAATCGTTTTTTCCGTTGACTTCAAAACCCCCCCAAAATAAAGCCAGTACCTTTGCGTAACCACGTGCCGATACAGCGTCAGAGCAGCTAGAATTCCAATTGCCCGTCCTCGTAGTGTATTATGATTCATATTCTTCTGCACGAAAATGTGCAAATCATTCTTAAAAAATAAGGCATTTACTACTTTTGCTTTTGCATACTTCTGACGACATACAAGTGAAGCAAGAGGTCCGTCGTCGGCCATTGCAGCGACTCGTCCAAAAAATGAAAATATCCTTCGGATTTGGTACAACTTTAGAGATGTTAATGTATCCAACAAGCCCTGAAAAATGGTTACTCAAAGAGTGTTTTTTGTACTTTCCATCAGCTTACTTGTAAAATTCCTTCAAATTCGATAATTTCTTTCGAGCTTGACAAATAATCCAACGTCTCCATAGCTAAATTTGATAATTCTTCGTTGCCACTGTCGACATGGTCCACCAAAGCCGAAACTACCTGCTAAATATAACTTACGAGTGAATGATAGGCAACCCAGAATCGACCGATCCAGGGGGTGGATCGGTTCCCAATCCAATCCAACTGCTGGATCGGCAACTAATATTTTTCGCGCTTTACCTGTTAGAGAATGATAAAATGTGGCATACTATGATGAGAAAGTCCCGTTTTTTCTCTCAAATTAGCATTTAATCTTACTTTAGGCGTCGGCTAGCTCCCTGGTCTTTGGAGTGGTCTGATCGAGAGTTACAGCGAAGAAACAGGGCAGGTTGGGGAGAATTCAGTCCCAAAGACGTCATCCCAGCCAATCTTGTATTTTATGAAGTGGATCGGCCGGATCGGATCGGCCGATTCTGGTAGGCAACTGACCATAACACTGTCATACCTGTTTCCGAGTTTTGTCTAATGTGAGAAACAACCGGCGATAGATATTAGCCCCGAAATTTGCCAAGCGTCTCTCCGACGATCGAATCAAATAATCAGCAATGCCATTCATACTTTCAAACAAAATGTTCATCATCTGGAACGATCGCAACAAATTTGAGGCAAAATTTCAAGATAATATATTTAAAAAAACGTACCCTGGGATAAAGAAAACATTGGTCTAACAATTCTTGCACCCAGCATTTATTTCGTAGCTTCTGCTGCACCAATGCACAAACGGGTCGACTTCGTTTGAGCTCATACAAAATCAATGTGATCAAAACATCGAGCAACTAAAAGTGATGATAAAATTTTCAGTCTCACTCAAGAGAAAGATCACTTACCTTATCTTTGTCTTCTTTATTGCAACAGTTCTTTTCGACATGTAGCGCCGAGTCGCTCAAAACTTTGCTTGTTCTGAAAGCGTCGTCCAAAACGATCGCTATCCGAGTAGCCATAGATTTTTCATCTTGGCATTGAACCGATTGCCTTCGATTCGCGTCGTCCTCGAAATATTTCGCGAAATCCAAGTTTCGAAGGTCATAAAACATCTAAAATTCAATCTAGGTGTTCTAAATTGCAAACATTACCATTACCCAATTCAAACCTGCTCCGCAGCAGCCGCAGCTTCCGCCGTTTGTAGCAAAAATTTGAACGCCGCTACTTTTTCGTCAGGCCCATAAGTGTCAAATAAATCGATAATTTGATTTCGGAACTAATAAAAAGAAACGAGTAAAATTGAGGTTGCTGACACAAGGGAAATATGGCAACACTTACTGCGCGCAAAGTATTCGCCGATAACGAGAGACCGCCAATAGATTCGAGAGCTGGGCTCAATAACGCCTCGCATTCTTCCGATATTTTCCTGTAATATACAGCAGATACAGTGAACGATGAGAGGCCCATGATGTAGCCTAACATACAGCAAATACATTAAAAAAAGGCCCATGACGAGGCGCGGCTTCGAATCCCGTTTAAGGCTCAAGTTTTTCATAACTATTTTGTGCTAATATACGTACCGTATTTAGACACAATACGAAAGCTATAAGCATGCAATACCTTACCATAGTTTTGGAGCAACATTTTCCGCTTGCAATTTATTGTCTATCAAATGTGGCATGCACGACAGAATGTCTGCTTTCAAGGAATCCGAACAAAGCGGTATAATGTCCAGGAAATGATTGCAAATTTCCTGCAAGAACGGAAGATTTAGTCCCCAGACAAACCCGTGAAGACTCGAAAAGGTCAGTGAGAATAAGGGCAATTATACTTCTCCATCAGTGACGTTTTCCAAATGACGAAATTGGTCAATAATAAGCTTCGGCAAATCGTCAAGTTTCAACTTTGTGCTTTCTTGACTCGTACAATTCCTTTCAAACATACAAAAATATAAATTAGACTCTTGCACAATTTCAAACAACTTACTTAGTTCCAATAAAAGAAGCTAGCTTCCTTAAAATAGCTTCTGCCACTCGCACCTGCAATGGACCAACTTTTAGTAGGAGCCTAATTATACTTTCGTCAGGCACGGGCGGTGGTTCGCTAAAAACAAGCATGAACACGTTGTAAACTAAAGCGTACGAGGAAACGGCCACCCTCAAAGAAACATACCTGTCAGTAGAATCAGATTCCATGCACAAGGAGGCAGGCATTGCGGCCATTTGTAATCTTAGTGGGGTACGAATATAGCGTTCAAATCCGCTGATAAAAATATCCACGAACTGAAAAAGACGGAATGAATATTTTGTTTATAGGCTTTCAGGAAAATAAGTAATCACCGATTGTTTGTCGTCTGCGTCATCGTATACGTCAACGAGTGCTTTAATCACTTTGGCCGGATCTTGAGCTAAAACAGAAACTGACGAGTGACGAAACTTAAATAAAAGAATGGAAGCAAATCCCGATTACCCAATTCCGATGAAATCTCTCGTGAGTTGCTCAATCGTACGCCACATTCTGACATTACTTTTCCAAATCGCGTTCCCTCGTCGTACCATTGATTGGAGGGATCTTGTGATTGAACAGGAGTTTGCGAATAAGGAACAATCGGTGCTTGGCTGGCTGGAATTTGCGTTGGTCGATTCTGTGATAAGTTCGGCTGAACAGTTTGACGAGCCACTAAAAAGACGAAAACGAGGTATGAACATGCATTTAGAGGGTTGAACCTTGTGAGTCCGTCTTGTGAACATTTCCACTTTCTGCAGATTCTAGCTTCTTATCACCTTGCACCAAACTTACTCTTTGTAATTAGAGATCTTTTGTTTATAACTACAACCCATGGCCAAAAAATCAGCCACGGCATCATAGCTATCCGTAAATAAAGAACCTTCTTGCAATAAACAAGCAGATGTAGCGTTTCATCAGATTCATTTTTTGGATGCAAAAGCAGGTTAGCGGTTTCTGCTCCTGTATATGCTAGGGACAGCAACAAATTTTTGCCTAAATTTTACGATGTATTAGCCTAAAGCTAGGTTAGGACTAAACAGACTTAGCGGCGTTTTTGCCGTTTGGCCCCCAGGCGAAGGCTAGTATAAGGCTGGCCGGAGCCTAATATCAGCCTAAGGTTAATTCTTACACCAGACTAAGCCTAAGCGTAAGCCTAGTATCAGTCTAAGCCCAAGTCATATGCCATCCTAAGCCTAAGCCTAATACCAGCCTAAGCTAAACCATGTTGGGGACCAAACAGCAAAAGTGCCGACCTATGATAAAAGACGCAATGTTCAAGTTTTATTCGTAGCCAAACGCATAAGCGCACTTAGGGCTGCAAAACAAGAATCGTGATTCCGATATGCACGGTAGACATGTACGTACAGAACTGAATCTAGTGCTAGAAGTTTATCAAAAAACAGATCAGAAGCTTACAAGACGACGATTTCTTTAAAATCGGCATTTTTGCGCACTGCGAAAATTGTCCGTCGCTAATTTTTTATTTTTAACTTCAAAGAAAACTTCAATATTTTGGGTTCAATCCCTCAATTCAATTCACTACTCGATGAAATCCCTCCGTCCATCCGCCCTTTCGCGCGCTTTTTCGATTTCCGCCAACCCAAGAGGGGCTACCGTGCGTTGTCATAAGCAGCACGCACATGCGGTTTGGCGGTAAATTTGAATTTTGCCGTTCGTTTTCGAGTCATATTTTATCAGTAGCATTGTGTAATGTACTCTCACAGATTCATGCGTAAGTAACCATCGACAAACGCTTTCGGTTCTGACTTCCTACTTTGCACACAGTGTGGACCTAGTGAGTCATAATGTGATGGGCGAGTGAGCGAGTAAACACAGGTACAGGAAACAATTTTCTCAGTATCCATTCTATGAGTCCGTCTTGTGAACATGTTGAAAATGGGCAAATAAATTTGCCTATTTATGCTGGCATTGGCGTCCACTTGACTGGCCAACAAAAATGCCATCGAAACGAGCCATCATCGGGGGGGGGGGGGGGGGGGGGCCAGGGTTCGTTCAACTTTCGCCGCCCGCCCTCCGCTCGCACACTTACACCCATAAATGGTATGCGCGATAGGCATGCCAGTGAAGCCGTGTGGAGTTGTGGTATGACCGGAGACTGGTGGTCGGTTCCCAGAGTAGCGTCTGGCTTCTTGGCACTGGCCACCTCTCGCATGAGTGATCATTAATTACTTTGCTTATGTCTGGTTATTTACGGGCTTGGCTCTGAGGGGGCCGTTAACCTTGAATCGCGTTCTACCTTGTCCGCGGTACATCTACCTAGGAGCTGTGAGTCAAGGTCTTTCCGCCGACGACCAGCCGTACATGGCACGGGCTCAGTGTGTTCGTCTCCCTTCGCCGCCTCTCCTTCATTTCGATTTTTCTCTTCATATCATCAACAAGAGTGGATTGTTGACAAACGGGCCAGGCACGCCTCGGTCACCTATTAGCTACCCCTGCTAGCACGTACGAGTCACTCCGTGCTCGAATTGTATTTTAGCCCCCTACACGCTTGAGACGACGGCCATGGGTCTTCTTGGATTGTTCCTGTTTGTTGTGTCTTTGATTCAAGTCGGTAAGTTGCCAGATTCGGCGGGGGACGACCTTGACTCGAGCAGATAGCCGTATGTCAGTCGCTGGTGCACACGATTCAATGGGTCCATGGCCGTAGTTTAGGGTCAGGTCCTCTGATGCCTTTGGTCCTCCTCCTTTGTTCGCTGAAGCCCTGTCTGGCATGGTCTCTCATATCATACTGATCTTATGCGATGGGGATACGGTAGGTAATCACTGCCATTGTGATAAAAGCGCCCCCACACTGTCCGCAGAAGATGACAGCAAGGGCTGTCAGACCGCCTCTCGCATGCGCATTGTCATACATGCGGCTTGAGAGACCCTGTCTCATTGTGTGTGCCATGGGTAAAGGTGCCCCCACTTACCACCACTTGCTGTCCATTTGGAGTCAACCACCGTCCACTGTCCACTTGTCACCATGACCTGTTCTGCCAGTGAGACCCCCTTCGTCTCTCGACGAACCCGACATGCTCTTTTCAGCATCGCAAGACAACGAATGTTCTCCAATTTACGTTCGATGGCCTCGTGTCCGCCTAAATTTGACATCTCGCGTAACGGGCCCGTACACTTTGGAGGAATGCGCGGCAGCGTGTGCCAAGGATGAACACCCGGGTCGTCCGGGTTATCCCCTACAGTGTTCTGGTTTCAATCACAAGCACGGATCGAACAACCTGGCTAACGACTGCCAGTTGTTCCAGAAGGATCAGATATCGAATCTGGATGGCAATGTGGAATACGACGATCGATATTCCTTCTATTGGAAGTACTGCGTTAAAGGTAGGAGAGACCTTGGCGGGCGGCAGTGCCTATTGTCAACTGTGTGTAGTAGGTACTCAGTATTACTGAGGCTCGGCCCCAGCTGTGCTCCCTGCAAGCCCCTACCTGATGCATCATGTTCATGTGACTCACTGCTGGATGTTCAAGTTCACTTTTTGTCACTCGGCCAAGTTTAGGGTGATCTCGGGCATGCGTGCTCGTTAGAGCATAGCGATGTCAATGAACTACAACCCCCGCACCTGTAACGGTACAATGGATAACACCCGGGGTGGAATAGATGTCACGCATTTATTGGAGCTCGCCTCGATTGCTCATATTGGTTCCAGACATAGTGGCACTGCCTGTCTCCTCCAAAACTTTGCCTATCGTGCCACCCAAGACCCCGGCTCCCCACCTGCTCCCAAGCGGGTTATTTGGCAAAATGGGCTTATCAAAGCGGGGGCTAATTGGAAAAGTGATGCTTACTTGCTCATACGACCATAACTCTTCTGGGCTTTCCCAGAACGGTGTCATGCTTGCTGCTGTGAAGAAAACATGCACGAAATAGGACTGGTGGGGACCTGCTGCGAGGTCAGAACAGAAAGTCTAGCAGAAGTTGTGTAGCCCTGGCGCACCTATTGACTGTATGAAGAATATCCACCATTTTTATGTTTTGTCGTTGTCTATGGTTCGATAGCCCATGGGAGAAGACACCGCGGGGAGCGATGGTCTCCAAAATCCTCAAGGAAGGCTTCCTAGTCGTAGGACCAGAAACATCGCCCTGAGGGGTATCTGCCTCACTTGGAGATGTGTATCGAGCGCCCAACGAAGGCAACTGGATGTCCACAGGCCAAACGCACCTATTGCGGGCGTGATCTCGGGGTCATGATAGCAAACATTAGTTGGGCGGCCCCATACACTTGCCACTAGCATATCATGCCAGCTAATCATTCGACAAAGCAGAGGCAAGAAGGCGCTGATCTCTGTGTGACACAAAGCTGGCGGAAGGCTGGCTTTCAGGCGCTCTGTGACACAGAGCTGGCAGGAAGCGTGACAGTCAGTTTTTTAGCCAAAGAACCCTGCAAATCGGCTTTCCAGTACGATTTCCACATCGATCGATACATGGATTACAGCGAATCGAAAAGACGAGTTCTCACATTCCAAGTTGAGGATTGTCTGGACCAATGCCTGGAAGAGAAATCCTTCGAGTGTCGTTCCGTCTCCTTCAATCGCACAGCTGGCTATTGCTATCTCAGTGCCGAAAGTCGTCTCAGCAAGCCCAGTTCAGTCCGAGTCAATAGCAATCCTAATTATAGGATCGATTATTACGAGAACAAGTGTCACAATGGTGAGTTTAAAGCTGCAGTGTAAAGCGGGATATTGAATGGGGATGTTGCAGATTGTTTCACATTCCATCACGAATGCCAACAGACTGGTGTCCTGGTCATGGTCGAGTCCAAGTTCCCTTACACGGGGGCCATGTATGGACTCTACGACTTCTTTTCCTGCCGCGTGGAACCGAAAGAGGAGACCAAATTCCAGTACTTTTTTCCATTCTCTGCAATTTCTAAGAACTGTTCGGACAGTATGTCCATCCGAGTAAGGAGGTGACTGGTCAGATGGCGGGGTGTGACAGTGAGGGCACAATTTCAGGATAGTGAATACGTGCTGGAGGTGGTGCTGTCGACCGATAATGTCATACCACTGTATTTCTTGACCGACGAGGTATGTGTCTATCATACTCGCCCAGTCCAGCATGCAGAGCGGGGAGAGGTCATACGCTACCCAGTGTGTGTGTGTGTGTATGGCACCTTCTGGTCCATCCTACCCTTCCAATTTCAGGATCTAATCTACAAAGCCAAATGCCCCACAGACGGCAAAGTGCACTACTCGGCGAGTACTATCGGGGCTCAAGTGGAATTGATACCACCCTTCTCCAAAGCCGAAGCTGTCAGTGAGATTGCCCTGGATGTTACTTCGACGACTGGGTAAGTGTCTGATGCGCAGACTCCAAAAACCACAAACTTCGCTCCCTTGCTTGCCTCGCATTATGTTGTAATTCTATTCTGTTTATTTAATTTTTATGCTATGCTTTTCAGTTCTGCTTTATCTTTTGCTTTGCCTTCTCCTAGCTCCTCTGCTTCTTCTTCTATCGCAAGCACCACCACGGAAACGGCACCTGATCTAGAAAATACCACCCTGGCCAACTCGACTGACTCTGGCTCGAATGATGCGACCACGACTGAGGATGGCTATTGGTTGAATTGGTACTTTACTATTACGGCTGAAACGACTGAGACAGGGAAAACGACAACAGTACCCCCTGCACCAGCAGTGAAGAAGCCGATTGAGCTGCTGCCTTCACTCGATCCTCAACCATCGATTGCAAAACCGGAAGAAAAGAAGGGGAACAAAATAACTCTCTTTGTCCGATACCCGCAACACGCCAATGAAACACTGCCCATGGAATCGAACGCTTTGCAAAGTACAGGAGACGAGGACACGACTTCGAGCACCATCACAGAGGAAACAGAGACCACTTGGTCCGGCTCATCAACTCCGACAAGCGCAGCTAGTGCGGAGAGGAACAGTAGCGAGGAAGATGAGGAGGAGGAGACCGAGGGTCCAAGTATGTCAGCAAGTACCACTACGGGCGGTTATAGCACCAGTTCGAGCGTAAGCACTTCAGCTAGCAGCAGCAGTTCCACTAGTACTGATTCGACGAGCAGATCCAGCCCAAGCAGTAGTACGCTTACCACTACCACGTCGTCCACTAGCCCTAGCACGACATCGACGACGACCACACCGACGTCAACTAGCTCAAGCACATCGTCATCTTCGACAACGACTTCAACTTCCTCTTCAACACGAAGCAGCAGTAGCTCAAGTACTTCTGCCAGTACCAGTCCCAGCGCTAGTACCAGTACCAGTACCAGCCCAAGCACCAGTACCAGTACCAGCCCAAGCACCAGTACCAGTTCAAGTACAAGCTCCAGCTCCAGCTCCAGCATCGGCACCAGTACCACTACAAGCCCCACTACAACTACAAGCCCCACTTCGACTACCAGTACCAGCACCAGCACCAGTGCCAGCAGTAGTACCAGTACCAGTACCAGCACCAGTACCAGCACCAGTACCAGTGCTAGTACCAGTACTAGTACATCTACACCCTCTTCGACCTCCACTACCACCACTACGACCCCAGAACCGTCAACCTCTTCGCCTACGACTTCGACCACGACTACAACACCACCGACATCAACTGAGCCGACATCGTCTGCGTCCACCACTACGTCGACCACAGAACCGTCCTCTTCGACTACCGAAGAAACGGAGGAGCTGCATATAGTGCCCCGCTTCTTCACCACTCCTACCGCATCAACGCAGTCCACCACAGCGCCTACCTGGCTTTATGCATGGCGTTTTCATTTGGCTTCTTCCTCTTCCACAATCCAGCCCGCCCCGCCTGCCACTGACGAGTCTTCCCCAGCCCAACCCTTGCCTGACCCTTCCGAAACGGAAGAGTCCAAACCCGCGTTTAGCATAGATCAATCCATTTCTGGCTTCGAAAAGCCGAGCAAAGTCGATTCTCGCATTTCCAGTGTCACCACAACTTCCTCAGCTCCGACCTCCACCTCCACCGACTCCACCGCTTCCAGTTCGACCACGACCACAGCCAGTACGTCTACAGAGGACGCTACCAGCATCGGCACTTCGACCAGCTCGGTGTCCCCGTTCTGGCCATTCGTATTGCGAACTAAGCAATCGACTATTTGGAGTGGCTATACTGAATCTACATCCACCCCCGAGACCACCACGACATCGGGCAGTAGTGACAGCGTGACCACCAATTCCACGTCCACGTCAGCAACCACCAGTGAAACTACCAATGGCACTCATGGATGGACGCAAGCCAACTCTACTACGACATCGAGTTCATCCTCGACCACGACCACCGCCCTGCCGACCACGACAAGCACGAGCGGGCCACCAAAGAAGATCCTGTTCGACGTGTTCCATAACGGACAGCCCGTGTCGGCCGTCGTGGTGGGCAGTAGAATCATGCTGAGTTTCCTGCCGTCCCTGTCCTTGCCTGGTATGTCACTGAGAAAGGCCCTAGTACCAGAAGGCCGCTGATAACCTTGCATCTGATCACTTAGTCACTGATCCTCGATCACATGATCACTGATCACTTGAACCTTGATCAGAGTAGTGTGATCAGCAGTGATAGGACGATTGGGTATAACGTGATCAGCAGCTTCAGCAGGTTTAGGTTGATCATGAGTAATCACATGTGCTTGATCAACAGCGGCCAGTAAGATCTGCTCAGCTGACAAGGCATAGATCACGATCAGCAAGGTCTTCAGAGAGAGCAATCAGCAGTGATCAGGCACAGTTTGACCATGCCAGCCCTTTCACATGCTGCAACTTGCTGCAGGCAACTACATGACCCTGGTCGGGTGTCAAGTGGAGCCAGTCAATTCGCCGTACGCTTGGGAACGTGACCCACTGCAGATTGTGAAAAATGGGTATGTCAGTTTAGGCTGCTTATCAATGTGTGTTTACTGTGTCCTCTGATTTAGATGTCAAGCTGACGGTGTGGGTCTGGTGTGCCCTCCACTTTACACTGAGGCTGGTGTAAAAGTGGAAATGGAAGCGTTTCGATACACGACCACAGGAGAAGTGCTTTACTCGTGCTTGATTAGGATCTGCCCGTATGGACCGTGTCCTCAGGTGAGGCAATTTGGGCTTCGTCCACACACCCTTGGTTTCACCAGGTTTGAAATTCTACCCATTTCAGCCTGCATGCCCCACTGTTGACGGTTGCAACGGCCAGCGCCGAGCCCCGAGTCTGGCCATATCGCCAACATTTCCCAACAGTCCAATCGGATTTGGGAATGGGAAACGGAGGAAACGGCAAGGAAGCACTCTGCCCGTCCTTTCATTCCTGCCCATCAACACGGACTTACAAACGAACCTGGTCACATTGGCCGGCGATCACGTGGTCACTAAGAAGTTAGTAGTGGTCAATTCCGAGACGGAGTTGCAGTATTACTTGAGGACTGGCAATGTCCCTAATGGAGCCAGTGTGGCCAATCTGAATGGGTTCCTGGGTCGATAATGGTCCCTGTTCCTTGTTGTGTGCCCTTTATGACACTGCCGTGGCTATACATCGAAATGGTATTCATGCTCTGAATGCACGTACGAGTCATTCGTGAATGTCCTTGGCGTGTGTTTCTCAGGGTGCTGATCGGATGAGGCTCTTGTCTTGTGCAGTTTTGTCAATTCGTCTTTTATTTTGCACAATCATAATTAATGTGAATTGTACAAACGTTGTTGCTTGATGGTTTAGTATAAAATACGTATATGACCAAAAATGGGAGAAGCATCTGTTGAGATCAGACGTACGAGGGGTCAGCAGGAGGAGCAGCAGGAACGTCCACAAGTAGCATCTGTGGTTTTCAGTCAGTTCTTGACCATCTCTTTTACAGTGGGGATCCGAAATGCTTGTGCTGGCATGACCCACAGTGCCAAAGAGATATATGTACAGTATGGCCGTAGGTCTTGGAAGGAAAGTACGGGGGTGCTACCCTTGAGCAAAACTCAACTAGTCCAGCACTTGCTTCGTGAAAGAGGTCTGTGAGAATGAGAACCGACCTGCTACTGGCGCCATTATGTGAGCTGCGATATAAAGCCGCTAACGATAAGGGGTTATGTCATGGCTGACATGTTTTGGTGGCGAGACGGCTCGCTTCGAGGACCTGTGGTGTCGCTTGGTATTGCCTTTACTCTTGAGTCAGCACACAAATGGCAGCGAGGAGTCGCAGTGGCTCAGCTGGTTAAGGCGTTGGTCCCGCATTGCTTGGGCCAGCAACCCTGACCAGGCCGCAGTTCTGTTCCGACTGGGGACGGTTTCACAAGCACGTTCTGAGAGAAGAATGGTTCTCGACGGCAGTTTAGTAAGTCAGTCGCTGGCCTTGCACACCTGGCAATGGGCGACGTCACTGGGTACCGCCAAGGGGCAGACCTCAAACCAAATCAAGAAACTGGTTCTCGAACACCAGTCGAAAAGGTCCCTCCCTTCGCGCCCAGTATCATCCTGGGTTGCTGGTGCTGGCACAGGATGCCCTCGTGTGGAGGTGCTCGTAGTGGAGACACACAGAGGGAAGCTGCCGTGAGAGCTGGTCATTTTATCAATCATGACTGCTAGCGGCTATAGGCAAAACGGTTGGAGGTCCCGTGGGAGAACTTGGGCGGCGCGGGGCCCAACCCATAAAAATTAAAAAACACACAAGTGGCAGCGTAAAATGAACAGGGGCAAGGTGTGCAACAGGATGGAAGGCAGAGTACAACTACAGAACCAGTGCAATCTCTTCTTGAACATAGACCGTAGGACCACGGGACTGGTCCGGGACTCACGATCAGCGGTGTCCTCACGACCCTTCTTCGTCTGAAGTGATCGTCAGCTAGCCTGTTGGTGGCCAGAGGCAGCTCAACCTGTAATCTACCTGAATCATGGTCAGCGAGCCCGAAAAATACATTGTTTTAAGAACAGACTGTCGGAAAGAGTGATCATTTTTAATGTTAGTGGATGTTAGGCGCAACCGCTCGATCTTACAGTTTCACTTGGCACCAACAACATTACACACGAGAAGTAAAGTCGGGCGGGTTCGGAGAAAAGCCATAGGTAAATCATAGTCAGCAGAGTTATGTATGTTGTACTCGCGATCTTCGCGGCACAGGCAGCGTAAAAACACTAATAAACAGCGCAGGAACCCTCGTGGGACCCGTTTCCCATCTCAAATATGCTCAAACGTTTGGTTGAACTAGCCCAGATGACACGAAAGGGCACCGACGTGCTCCTCAGAAAGTGGCGTGCGAGAACTGCAAGGATTCGTGCGCAGTCTCGCAAGTAGTCATATGCCTTCTCAAAGTATGAAACTAATAAGTGGCCAGTTGCACGGCGTAATATGGTCATCTGGTCACATGTTCGTGATCATTCATCAGCCTGCCTCCCCGAAGGCCAATTAGGTCCCTGCTCCACGTGCCCAATGTCCTCACGCAACTTATCGTTGGCGCCATAAATAATAGATAGCCAATGAGGAATGGAGAGAAGGCCACACAGTGTGTCCAGGTATTTGGTACGTGCCATGGCTGAGCCTGTGCCCGAGCAGTAGTGCTCTATGACTTATCGATTACGAATCCATGACCGTATTGTAGACCAGTCTTGGACACTCGCCACGGACAGCTCCTTGGTGAGAGTCATGTGGTTGTTATCCCAGTTTGCCAGAATTCAATGAGACATTTCTACTGTATTAGCTACTACGAGCAGCCCAAAACTTCCGTCCCAGTCCCGCCGGTGTCAAGGAGGCGAGCACTGTTGATTAAGCGCGTTTGACTGGTCAGGCTTGATTGATGATTGGCTCGCTATTAAACATTCTATCTAGGAGAGAATGTGTGAGGCCAGTGCTGATCGAATTCATTTTTTCATAACGGCCTGTCGCATTCTTGGCTTCTAAGGCACTTTTTTCCAGTCTCTAGGCGCTTAGTCAGAGAAAGGGCTCATTTTCGGGCAGGTTTCAAAGAAATCAAGCTTCCTCATCCCGTGTCCGGTCCCAAACTGGCTTGTCACTTGATCATGAATTTAAGCTAAAAGATAGTTATGCATGAAAAATTTACTCGTTCTCTTGATGAAGTCCTCATTCTGCTGGTCCCTGGTCCCATTTGTCGACGAGACTCACTTCACTGACGACCTAATCATCGAGAAGTGATTGAAATTTGAGCTAGTTCCAAGAGACTCGCGGCTTTCCCTTCTCATATTTCACTCATCAATTGCTTCTGCGCTAGCTTTAAAATTTCATAAGCAAAGGTAAGAAGCGAGTGGGTTCTTTGGCGAGGTGACTTGTAGATATCTAATATTGGACTGGGTCGAAAGGAGACTGACAATGATGTATTGACTGTCTTATTGGGCCTCCACGGACCTAAAATAGGGTTAATATTGGAATGAGGCAGGGCTGTGGGTGGAATGAATTTGGGTCGGTCGGTGGATTATCCCCTATTCCATGTGCCCATATGCAAGTAGCTGCCAGCTTCTATCTGCAATGTGCTCTAGGTCCTTCTGCCAGTACTGGCAGAATATTCAGGCCACCTTGGACTGCGCTGTTTCGGGTATATTTTCCTCCAATCATGAAATTTTTCATTTAATCAGTTGTGATCCCATGCGGAGGGCTCGCAGAGGTTTATGACGAATTCATCGCTGACTCCACGAAGGTTCAACAAGCCTTGACGGAGAGAGAAGAGCGGAACTGCGATGCCCACCTAATATGGACAATCGATTTTTCTGTAACAGTCCTAGTTTAACCCAACTAAAGGTCAATTGCTGTATAGGCCTCTTTTGGCGCACCTTACATTCCTTGTTTGCCTTCATTACTGGACTTCTTTCAACTCTGTCACGCCTGGCCGTTTCCTCGTCGGGCATGCATTCAAAGTACACGAGGCTCCGAGGGACTCCCCTACTTTACTAGTTGGCAGCAGACCCTATCGGGAGATTGATGTGGAATTCTAAACAATCGAGTCGAGATGATGGAAAAAGTTGAACCGAGACAAAGTGAAGCACCTAGCTTCTCGACCTCTCCCTCATCCCCCGCCTTGATTTTTTTATTGCTATTATAGATCTGTGATGAGAATTAGCAGCTTTCCTCGTAAGGCCGGCCTAATGAGGCGCGGAGGGACAGTTTTTTTCTTGTTGAGCAAGACAATAAGTGCGTGTTATGCCGGAGGGCGATTTATGGTAGCATTCATTTTTGACTAGGCTTTTCTCGAACTCGGGCTACGCTAGCCTTTTTCATTGTATCAGAGAAAGCGGCTCGTCGTAAAATTGGGCCAGGCTATCAGTGGGAGGATGATTTATGCCAGGCGCAAATGGCTTTTGCTGGGAGCCGAGAAAATGAACTGAGAAATGTGTTCGGTGATTGGACTCTGAGATGAGCAATGTTCATTGCATGCCAGCCAGCTCCTGTTCGTCGGATTAGTCGGACCTCGGAGGGTGAAATTACCGTAATTATATGCTGGACGAGCAGTTGATGTATCATTTTGAAGTTTTTTTACTTGTGTTGGGCTTATTAGTCCACTTTTATAGACTTGACCTAATAAACCTCAAGCTTGTCCCCTGGATAACCTATTCTCCACTTGACCATTTTGAATGTCCTGCCATCAAGGATTGACTCGGAGTAGCGTTGACGGCAGCAATAGCCTATTTTTTAATCCTTGGCACTGGGCGTGCTCTGAATAAAGCGGCTTTGCCCCAAGCCCTCTCAGTGTCCATCATTATCCATCATCGGGTCGAGCATGTAATCGCGTGTTGGAATCTTGAACAACCTCTGCCACTGGCCTCCTCGCCTGCAGCCATGACATGGGCGAGTAGTGACGCAAATCTAAACGCGTTACCGTCTTGGAAAAGTCCTATTTAGTGTAGAGCCCCTTTTAGGATCGCATCGATTTCAACTTTGCCCAAGAAGGAACTGTAATAAGAGCTAATTGGACGGGTGGAATGGGAGAGCATAGGTCGAAAAAGGGCCTTGATTTTTTGCTTTTTGATGGTTGAAAACACGAGAACTACGACCACACGGTTGTTAAGTTTTTCCAAGACGGTCATAGCAGGCCATTGATCGTCTATCGCTCTGTTCGTGTGGGAGTGATGGCAGTGAGATTTAGTGTTCAACGAGGGCTCGAGTGGCCGATAATGAGTCGGGTTTAGAAGATGTATAAGAGCCTAGTTTGCATACAGAGTCCCGCACGACTCCTAATTTGTGATGGACTCATCCTGTTTTCACTGCCTCCCAGAAACGAGGCATTTTAGTGCCTGTTTTTAGCCAGGCTTTTTAACTCCTATGGCGCCTGGTTTTTGAACTGTTTTAGAAATGGGCTCGGGGCAGCGAAAGGGTGCTAATGATTGGACTGCTTTAGATAGCTGCTAATGGCAGTCTTCCAGTCCCCCTCTTAGACAAAGCCGATTTGCTTTGATCGCTAGTCAACATGCGAAGCGATCCGGGGAATGGCTGAGAGCGAAAGACGGGAAGGAGTGCTGGAAAGAAGAAGCTATTTTCAAGTGGTCTCGAAAGACAGCGCCGACCGATGTTGTGATTTGATGGTGCAGGGTCGGGGTCAGGAAATTGGCACTTGTAGCCGTGGTCTTGCTGTCTAGTGTAGCCTTGTGTTTTGATAAGAATCACTTCCTTGTCTTCTATGTTTTGTTACCTCGCGCTATTGAGACTGACACCCCCCCCCTTCCCCCGAGTTCTCACGACGTGTTTCCATTTCAGATTTGAAGCAGCCATCATCATATATTCACTATGTCCATGATAGTACCATCGATTCTGAGGAACTTTGATTTGTATGTCCGCAATGTCAGCTCCGGTGCATTCGAGGAGGCCACGGAAGCGAGTACGATGGAGACACCCCCGCACGAGGAGCTCTATTCATTGACCCTGGGCGAGAAAATACTATGGTTCCTCTTTTATGGCATCATAGCATTCATGGCTGTTTTTGGAAACCTGTTGGTCATTTATGTGGTGTTTACGTGTCCAAGGTAGGTCGAAGGTCGCTTGTCCAAGGATGCCGGGGTGGACACTAGTCACAAGAGGTCATTTGAAACCAGGCCTTCGCATGGCCAAGAGGGTAGTGGTTGCCTGGGACATGTGTGACCAAGGTTGGACTAGTGGCCGTTTGGTCTACAGGGTGGTCATTTGAGATCACGCTAGGCCACAGCATGTGTGCAGATTGGACAGTGGAGAGGACAGAGATGGCCCGGGTCGTGGCCTCGCAGGTTAAGGTGTCTGCCTCTAACGCTGGGCGCGCACTTTACAGGAGAGGGTTCGACTCCTACCTGGGTAAAATATGATTGTCAAATATGTTCCATGGCCTTTGAGTGCGTTGTATGGTGCTGGACTATGGATAAAGTATGGCATGACAGTGGTCAGTATGCGGTACGCAGTCACCAGTCTTACGCCTTGCATTTTCAGGTTACAAAACACGACCAACTTCTTCATCGTCAACTTGGCATTAGCTGATGCCATGACGGGCATGTTGGCCATACCATTCAAATTCCAGGCGGCCATGTTGCAAAGTTGGTATTTGCCTAATATAATGTGCAGTGTTGTGACATTTATCGAGACAGTTTCCCTGTCGGTCAGTGTATTCACCCTGACTGCGACTGCCGTCGATCGATTTCGAGCCGTCATGTGGCCCGCCAAGGCTAAGCTGACCAAGGCGTGCGCCAAGTTGATCATAATTTGCATCTGGACATTCAGCGTAGCGTTCAGTATACCGTACGGGGTCGACCACGAGGTGGCCTACATTAGTGCTAACGAAACAGCGACTATCATCCAAGCTGAGTTCGTCACTGGCTGGGAGAATGCAACCTACCTGCTCCAGTGTCTGCCTGTGCACAGTGACGAACTCTGGTGGAAAGGTAAGCTGCCAGGCCAGCATCCCACACAGACCCCGAGTCGATAGAAAGGCTGACGACGACTGACAGCTGCCATAATGAGGTCCCAAACGACCGCTAACTATGTTTATTACGGCACCACCACAGGGTTGACAAGACACTCGGATAACCCCTTCCTTGTCCCCAGATAAAAAGGTTGTCCTTCATTTATTCATGGCTTATTCGATAGACAAAGGCAGAATGCGCTCTCACAGGCCACAGGACAAAGTTATCAGTCACTTAAGGAAAACGAATTTAAATGTCTGGCATTCTTACATCTACAGTAGAAAAATAATTGTGTCGCCCACTGAGTTCCCCAAGAAATATTCCATTGATAGTTGACCAAATGAAGCTGCTTATGAGCTTCAGAGTTCCTTCGAAGCTTCAAAGTTGAATCTAGGAACGACAAGATAGTCTCACAGGCCCTACACTGGGATCCTTTCCTGGTTGGGATCCAGCATCGACCGACCCACCGACCCGGCCGAACCGACCCGCCGATCCGGGCCGGATCGGAATTTTTAATTCCCGCCAAAATTTTTTCTCTGGCGTCCAGTCATTTCTTCCTGCAGGCAGCCAGGATCGACACTTTAACCCACTGGACTGGCCGCCCATGCATGACTTCGACGTTTTTTTTGCAAGTTTCGACCCCACCCACCTTCTGTCCACATAGGAGCACGGCTCATTTGGCTTGTGAGAGGTTTTGGGGGGGGGAGGGGAAACCCTGGCTGAAACACCTCAGTTCTATTCTGGCTGAAGACGTCAGTTTAGGAAACCCGTTCTCAGAGAACTGGCTGTGGACGATTCACCAGGAATTCAATTGGAGGTGGAAGTGGTGCCCTCGATTGAGAAAACTGGTCCTAATTGCCAGTCGGGGCCCTCCGTTCTTGCCCTCCATCATCCGGAAACGCCGATTCTGGCGCAGGATGCCCTCGGCGGTGATGCTCCAGCGGAGCAGCTCCAAGTCAGGCCGTCAGAGGGAGCCTGCCATGTGAGTTGATCGCCTCACACACGGCCGCACCCGTCATTATGACTGCTGGCTGGCAACTGGCAAAACCCATAGGAAATTGGGGTAAGTGGGGGGCCCAGCCCGAAAACATTTAAAAGCTGTCCTCATACCGGCCACCTTCCACTCTAAGAAGTCAAGTCTAGAAGCGAAACGGGATATTGCAGGTGCAGTTGGGCAGTAGAAATTTGTGAAATTTTACGCTGTCGCCTCAGACAGCATGGGGCAAGGCACGGGCTCGTTAACTTATTCATAAAGTTCTCCTCCTCCTCCCCCTGCCCGTTTTTGTCCGAAATCCGTCAGCCCCTTCTTCCTGACTGCTGGTGTCTGTTATCGATGGTTATTGATTGAGTGGGCGCAATACAACGTGGGGTCGGGTGGATCGGGTCGGTGGGTCGGGTCGGTTTGGTGACCTCACACCCGGGTCGGTCGATGCTGGGTTGGGATCGAAGCCAGCTCGTCATGAAATCCTTAGCTCGCCCTGGACAGACCAGAGGATGGCTGAAGCCACAGGAACCACCCCACGCAGTCCGCGGACACTTCGAGATGAGCTTTACTATCCCACACCAAGGCCGTGTAGACTCACAACTGGGGGGAGCAGGGGCCATCGAAGGGGTTCTGACGGACCTGGGATCAAAGTGCCCTCAGAGCAAGTTCAGGCCAGGAACTCAAGACCAGTCCTCTGCCGATGCCTGCAAACCAAACCAGACACTCGCTCTGCTCTCAGTCTCGTGCCGGACCTGTCTTATCGTTAAGACCAGTGCTCTGATAGGCTGGAGGAAATAGTTCATGCCTGCTACAGTCACACCAGATGACCTGGACCAACGTTCCCACCTCCTACACTCCTCTTGGTTTAGCCTACAACATCTACTTGACCATCGTCCAGTACTTCGTGCCTTTGTTCATAATCGACGGTGCTTATATCATTATTGGCTACAAGGTGTGGCTGACCAAACCCATGGTCGACGTGCGGGACGAGAGGACCCGCATGTTCGAACAGAATAAGAAGCGAGTAAGTCACTGAGCCCTGGCCACTCAGGCACTGCCAACAGCCTCCTCACTCGCAGGTGGTCAAAATGCTGTCGATGGTGGTGGCCGTGTTCACCTTCTGTTGGCTCCCCTACGAGACTTACCTCGTGCTCAACGAAGTACGACCCAATATCAACGAGTGAGTGCACACTCGACACGTGTCCACTTACTGACAGCAGTGTCCCTTCAGGTATCGATACATCAACATCATATTCTTCTGTGCGCACTGGCTAGCCATGTCCAATTCCTGCCTCAATCCTATTATCTACGGCATATACAACGTAAGTACATTCTAGCTCCCCCCCCCCCCCCATCCAGCCCACGATCCTGCCTTCTCCAGGAAAAGTTCCAACGCGAATACAAGCGAGTATTCGGTGGTTGCTACGGTGCCAAGCCCGATCCCAGGCGAGCGTCCCGTCTCAGCATGCCAGCACTCGATTCGCAGGAGACTGTATTCTTGCGTAACGAACTATTCGAAGGCGGTATCATCAGCAGTTGCCACTACTATATCGCCACCGAGCTGGGAAAGGATAGTGATTGATCGCCAGTTCCTCTCTATTTTCTCGTGCCAATAAACTGTAACCAACACCCTACAAAGCCACAATCTTGCCTGATCATCATTTCTCTCTTCTTGATCGCTCAGTATTGGCTCTCGCGCTCATCCAGACTCGTTCGAGTGCCAAGATCTACTCCCATTCCTGCCCTAATCAATGTCTGCTAGCCAATCCTGTGGCTACTTCGGGAAAGACCACACAAGGCGGGCATACATTCTGTCAAGCTCCGATCAACTGCTTCATCAATTCATGCACAACAAGTACATTCACACTGTTGCCCAGCAATCGATATCGCTGCCTCGTGCTCATATCTTCTGGGAACTCTGAAACACACAAGATATAACCCAGTTCCTGCGAGGCAATGGCAACATACCATAACTCTTCGGGAAGCACATCAAATTGGCAATCTCGCGAGGCGTGAAATATCGAAGTTGCAATGGTCTCAGACACGCCGCCTTCTCTTCAACACTGCTCGCACCACGATACCGTTTGTAAGCATCGTCGAGCTGAAATGGAATGGTGTGTATTCATTGAGGAGAACACTGTTTTCTTCAAAAAGATAATGAAAAATAAATGTACGGGATCCCGTCGGACATTGAGGAAATAAACAACAATTTTTTCAAAACTCTTATTTCTTGAGAATCGATCTTATTCGGGTGCGATTATTTTGAGGTGTATGCTGACACACAGCCACACTCCACGTGTCACCCTGACGGGATAGGTTATGGCGAGTGGCAGAGAAATGATCTCCCCCTGACTGCGAAACATTAATCTAACCCACCAGGCGCCAGGATCACTTTCCGAGCCTATAACAATGCCCACCACTACCTCAGCACACTGCAATTACTAGTCAATTAGCACAGCAAAGCTCGTCAGACAACGAGCGCATCCATCACAGTCAGGCCAGACTTAGGACCGAACCTTGAACTTACCGACACAGCATCCGCCATTTGCATCACCGAACCAGTGCCCTCGACATAATGCCCGTATCTGAAACAGAGATGCTTGTAAGGGACCTGCAGTCATCTGGGATCTTCACAATCAAGTCATCCCCCTTGTGTTTCTTGGAACCGGAAACCCAGAACGACCTAGCCGTGACTATTCTTTGTTCACCGAGCCTACAGCACTGTTGATGCTGTTCTTTGTCTGCCTGTGGCCTCGCCAGTCGGTCTATGATTCGTGCGTGTCCAGTGCGATTCGTTATTTAGAGTCTTGAGAACTGTGTCCACCAGTGATCTCAGGGGGGAGGGGGGGGGGGGTTCGATTCCCGCTGGGGGTTCATTGTTTATTCATTCTGTATCTACAGTACATCACACCTTGATTCCAATCTGGGCCATTCCTTGTATCTGAAAGTTGTCCCTACAAGCAGCAACCCCGTCCCCAGGCTCCCACAACACCAATAACTAGACTGCCAGTCAACCATACCCTTTAGTAACACAACACGAGCGCTGGTCGTTGCACGACACGATATCGAGTATCTCGCCGTATTTTGCCAGAGTTCGATCGTCCAACAAATACGGTGACAAGTCCATTTGAGGAGACTCCAAATACTGAGATAACGGGGCCACTTGATTAACGTCGCCATGGACAGGCCAATTGGTCAAGATCTGCAAAACAGATGAGACGATAAATAAGGCAAGACCAGATAAAAAGCTACCAAGGAACCATTCATCCCACATTGGACCTAACCTGCCGATCAATCGATACCCTGCCCTAATATACCGCTGTTTTTCTGGGCAGGTTCCTAGCCAAGAACATGTGCATAAACCTGCGGCCGCGGCGGTGCAGCGGTTCGGCATTCGTCTCTCCGAATTGCTTGAGAGTGAGTGGCTGGACTCGTCCCGGGTTCGATCCCCGGTGATGGAGGTCGGTTTGCGAACCATAAACCCTCGCTGACCTTGCATCCCTTGCATCCCATGCCGTGAGTGACTCACCCGGCGCCCTAAAGATGCTCTGAGTGGAGAGACGGAAGCCAAACGAGTAGACAGTCTCGGCTGTCGAACACCGCCAGGGTTAAAAGCCCGCCCGCTATCGTCCGAGGAGGTCGGTGTCCTGTCTGGGATGCCCTCGCGTGGAGGTGCCCCTAGTGGAGACGCACAGAGGCACGCTGCCGTGAGAGCTGCTCACCTCACGGCCTTGCTTATCATATCATGACTGCTGGCCGGCTAGAGGCAAAACGGGTTGGAAGTCCCGTGGGAGGAGGGGGGGGGGGACTAGGGCGGCGCGGGGACCAACCCAAAAAAATTTTAAAAAAATGTGCATAAAACTGGAAACGGTGGCCATCAAAGTTGATATCTGCTGCAGTGGACAGTCCCAGGTATCGCATACATAACGTAGATGGCGATGAGACGCTACAGGACCTCAAGTCAAGTAAGTTCCACATTACCCCACCGATAGAGCTTTTGCACTGGGCCAAATTCGCAGGACAGTCAACAACGTCTTCCGACTTGGTCCACGGATGAAACATTACCCTGACGGCTGCCGCTCCCAGCTGCCAGCTCCATGCAGAAGATCTATTGCCAGACGAGTCACACATCCTGGGTGCGAATAAATGGTTGAGCTTTGGCGCAACCAGTTCTAAAACGGCTCATATCCGCTGCCTCACCTTACGTTCACCTGACCTAGATACCTCACAGCCAACCCCCACCATACCTGCTCTCGAGTTCCAAACGACCAATCATCAAATTTCGAAGCTAATCTAGCCAAAAGATAATAACGTAGTCGTGAATTCGGCACCCCGAACTGGACTGGGCTCAGAAGGAATTCCTGAAAATGTAGCCCGCGAAATTGCTATCACCAAACACTGCAAAAATACAGTACCAGAGCCTGGTCTCTTACCCGATAAACATATCCCGCCATCCGGAGAAATCCGATCAATGCAGTTCGCACTTCAGATTCCTCAAATCCTTTCACATTCTCCACAAAAATATATTCGGGTGAACTGGTCAATCTGTAACATACACCAATTCTTTGTAAGCCCCAGGACTATATTCCAATCCTGCCCCTACTCGTCATATCGTAAGCCTGTCAACGGTCAATCTGTGACTCAGGGAGACACCATCCTGGCTGGAGGGGGGCGCCAAAAAACACAGATCATTAAAACGGCCGCTCACGATGTCAAAAGATATCTAATCAGCTCTTGGATCTGATGAGTCAATCCAGATCAAATAACAAATGGATTGCATCTTATCAGTACCAAGAACTGATAAGATGTAATTCCAGGATATCTATGCACAACATCCAGCTTCAAAACCAAATAATCACAGAATTGGCTAGATGGCAATTACACGTTACGGAAGTCAATAGCAGCGAAATACATCAGAGTCCTTTTCTCGAAGGGAGTGACCAGTGCTTTTGCACCATGTCGAAACCATATCTTCCGACCTGGTCCACCATGGCTGAAACATCATCCTGACGGGTGACGCTCCCAGCTGCAAGCTCCCTACAAAAGATCGATTGCCAGTCGACCTTCAACAAAAGGAACGACCACTCACAGTTGGGAGGATTCCGCAGCTGATTGGCAATGATCAGCACAAATGTTACATCCCAGGATGTGTAGAAACTCGTCTGGCAATCGATCCTCAGCATGGAGCTGGCAGCTGGGAGCGTCACCCGTCAGGGTGATGTTTCAGCCATGGACCACGTGGTTGGATGTCCTGCGACTTTGGCATAGTGCAAATGCTCAATCGGTCACTCCTTGATACCACAGACCATCCCGGCGTAGGGCGGGAAGCTATTACATGGCTTGCCACAGCCGCCTTCACCTGGCGAACGTCGAGTGATAAAGACATTATCTGACGATCTGGTAGCTTACTTGGAAAAGACTTGCAACAAGTGCATAAACGAGTTGGTTCGATTATCGGCCGAATCCATTCGTTTGCCTTGTCTAAAAGGACACGTGTTCATGTTATACCTGACGCTTATTGAAAGTGCTGTCTTTCAGTGTGCTGTGCTGTGGCTCTGGAACACGACCACAAATGGACACTCTTGCAAATAGACGCTAGTCAGAGACATCGAAAAATATAGTTTCCAACTAATGTTGCGGACTGTTCTTACCTTGTGAATGGGTGGCACGGTGGCGACATGACGTACAGGTTCGCCTCTAATCGATTCAATTCATCGGTTGTGATAGACTGAAAAAAGAGGCATTCGAATGAAGCATGTACCTTTTGGTGCCTTACAGCAAAGACAATGCTTTTAAAGAAGTCCAACTCGTCATTAACATACAAGTAGTTAGTGAAATGTTTGGGACCAGTTTGAAGAGCACTGTAACCAGCATTAGCATCAGATGCCGAGCACAAGCATTCTTACAAGAGTTCGAGTCAACATCGACCGATCCGACCCTAGGCCTGGATCCCGATCTGATCGGCATGACATCTTTGGCAGTGCATCCTCACCAACCTTTTCTGTTTCCTCGCTGTCACTCTGTCAGTTCACTCCAAAGGACACAGGAGAGATAAGCAGAGCCTAAAGCGGGATTAAATGCAGATTTGACAGAAGAACCGGGATTTTTTCGCCATAGTATGCCACAATTTATCATTTTCCAGCAGACAAAGCGAAGTTTTAGTTGGCGATCCATCAGTCGGATCGTATGCACCCATCGGATCGGAGGATCGGTCGATCCTTGATTCGAGGATTTCTCCAAGAATCCAAACTTGCATTCGATTTTGCCCCTCAAGAGTAAACACCATCAAATTGAAAGCAGAGCTCTACAAATTGGCAGATAAGCCATCAGATTCCTCCCTTTTTTCCAATCCACGGCCATCGAGTGACGGGCGTTGAAAGTCCAATGCATACATTACCTGAATATTCCGCTGTTTTTGAGGGACCTCGGGGAAATTATGCCGATACACCGAATTAGCTGACGTGTTGATGTCGTAGGCGGCAACGATTTGGAATGTACATTGCGGAATGTCTAAAACAGACGTGTGTGTATACAAATTGTACATGTACCCTAGACTGTAAGACAAGGAGTCCTCATGGCACGAATCCATTCGTTATGAGGAGATAGGTGCGATTATGACTCTTAAAAAACCGTAGAAACCTACAACACAACACGATACAATACAATACAATACAATACAGGTTTGTTTTTTAAGTGTCTTAGCAAAAGGGAGCGACTACTGGACCAGGACTCAAGCTCACCTCGAAGACCCAAATGGAGGCCACCGATTCCTGAGTAAAATTCTATAACTCGAACTGTTTTCATTTTGCATCAAACTAAAATTTGACCAAAAAATCATCTTCCGCCGCGCAAACATTTCCCGGGCTCTAGCAGACAATTTTGACAATTTGAAATAAGAAGCATTCAAAATTGGAAACTGATGTGCGCGGCGCGAAAACAGTTTTCTGGTCGAGTGTATGTTTTTTGTTTTGGTTTCTCGTTCGATTTCGACTTTAGGCCTGTCGTTTTTTCCGCAAATACTCGGCCTCGGTGCTAGACGGTAATGAAAAATGGGTGCGACGGAGACCAAGGAACACGGAGGTAAGTCGCGTTTTTTTGCTAGGTCTAATGTCTGTTTTAGCGTCAGTCAAAACGGGATGACCAGATTTTTCGACTGGGGTAGTCGGCTGAGTCTGGATTATTTGCTTACAGTGTTTCGAACTAGATTTAGCTTTGCTTGGAATCATACTAAGCTGTGCCCCTACAGCTCTTGTAGCTTGCCCGGCAAATTAAGGCTGGAACAACAGTAGGCCCATAGACTACAGACTAGGTCCATGTCTGCATGTACGATACGCGGAAATGCCCGTGTGAAGAAGCCCAAGCTGAATTTTCTGTTTCCTGTATGTCTGTCTGGTGTAAAGACAGAAATCCCAGTCAAGAAAAGTTCTAGTACAATCTACGATACGTGTTTTTTCGATTTCCTGTTGTTGGAATGAGGTGGGCCCGTGACCTAGTTTCTTCCGTTCTTGTGTAGGGGACCGTCATGAAATCCAGTTTGCAGATTTCAGCACCTCTCTCATTTAGAAAGTCATGGAAGTAGTATGGATTCGAGTTGGTCAGATTTTGTGATCTTCGTTTGGTGTGGACGTTTCCGTAGGACGATTTAGTAAGTCAGGTTATTTACTGTTTTACACATTTCTGGCGTTTCTCTTTCAGTGCTGGACTTAATGCGAGTTGAGTATGTGTTCGAAGTGGGCTAGTGGTTGGCACGAGCCGCCTCATTTCTTGTTCAACTTGTGTTTCTTTATGTTAGTCGTCCTTGGTGAACAGCTGTAAACACTGTTCTAATTTGCTGCGAATCCGCCTTTTCACTTTAGGTTTGGCATCTTTTCGCTGAGGCTGGGGTGAATCGCGTCGTCGGTAATGAGTTGGAATAGGTCGGCGCCAGACATCGTTACTGCTTCGTTCTCGTTTTTACTGCTTTCAAGTTGGCATTTCTGTTTACTTTTCACTCTGGTGTTTTCGGGGGTAATATGAAGAAAAGCAGTCTTTATGAAATGGCTAGGATTCTTTTCATATATTTAGTGTCTGACTGGGACAAATATCGCTCCACCGCTTTATTACGACTGACTAGATTTTCAAGCTGATGACAGATATTGGAGCAAAAGGTCTTTGTTTGCTTGATATCGAGGCTCGGATAAGTAGCGTAAAATGGTCGTATTTAGGACTGGTTCTTCACTGGATCAATTATGTTTAGGCGGTAGGGCCTGGTCTGGTAGACATGCTCGTCATCTCCTTATTATGAGCAACAACAGTGCTTGGAATGGGATAAACATGTTTGCGACAGGGTGTCCGTGTTGAACATTCATTTGACAGAAATCTAGGCGAATGAAGGAAAGGATGGAAGCCGTGCCATCATTCCTTGTCCTCTTCATCAACCTTATCCGACTCGAATCCGGTTTTCTTTGTTAATTTGCTTTTGGTTATGGGGGACAAGTTAAGTGTGAAAGGGTGTGTGTTCTTGGGGAAGCGAATAAGATGGTGGCCGGAGTGACTTTCACTTTTCCACATCTCTTCGAGCTAAAAGTGCCAAGCGTTCGATAGGAATGAGGCTGTTGGCTGTGCGGTGCGGCCTAGTTGACACAGCTGGGACTGCGTCTATTGCAAATTATTTTACGTCATTTTGCACGTGCGAGTGTTGGGTGGTAATGGTTTGAAGGAATCTTCTGCCGCTGTTGCTTTCCTAGTTATTCCACGCGTCGTGTAACAGGCGCAACTTATCTCGCTCGCTTGGACTCGATGGGCTAAGCTTATTGTTTGGGAAGATTTTTGCTTTACATCCGGCAGCTGTGCTGTATTTAATCGTTGAACCAAAGCCAACTTAAGGGTCCTAGTAGTCCAGGCCAGGTTGACGTGTAGGCGTTGCTATTGTGGAATTGCAAAGAATCTTTTAAATTTGCACCTGGTTCCGATTGTGAGCAATAGGTAAGTTATCACTTTGCAGACGCCTGTGTGTGTTAGGCGCGAATTTATTGTCGGAGGGAGCTGTTTTTTTTTGGTGTTAGCTGCAAAGGATAAATGGGTGGAAGGAAGAGAAGGAGCGCCTTTATCGTTAATTAAGGTCGATGTCTTGGTTTTTCGACAGGATTGGAGATGTGCCAATTGAGTTTTCGCGTGCTTATCGTGTTGGTCGGTAGATGGGGTTTAGTTGGACGGTGGTTGGTTTTTCTCGTTTTTCCTCCTCCTCCTCCTCGTCGTTTGTAAGTAGGATATTTTTTTCTTGGTCGTCAGTATTGACAAGGACGCGTGCGGTGCTATTGGCTTTTGATGGTTTTGTTTCGCTAGCTTCTGACGTTTTCATCAGTTCCGTTTTCTTCATTATATGCGTCTAATTTATTCGCCTAGACCCGGCGAGGTCGTCGATCATTGTGGGAGGAGGGTGTAGCGGTCGGGATGAAACGGCGGCTCGAGGCTTCTCGTTCGACGTGTCTATGTTGGATTGATGCCCGAGAAAAGAGTTACTACGGCTTCAACCGATTGCCTTTGCACTTAGCTGATTAGAAGACTGGTGGCTACAAAATGGATGGGTCGTGGTGGAAGAGAAAGAGGGCGGGTCCGAGGGTTCAGCCGATTTTTTGGCGAATGTTTTCTTGGTGGAATGGTGTTGCAGTCACCTCGCTGGCAGGTGGTCGTTGCTATGACGGGTGCAGGGGAGTGCGTTGTCGCCCGTGTATGGCCGTGTATTAATGCGTTTATATAAATAACATTGAGCATATAGCTCGGTTCCTAAAGAAGCGGGGGTTGGCGAAAGCTGGCGGAAGGGTTTGCTTGTTTTAGTTTCCATTAGATCTAGGCAACGACGGGCGTTTAGCTGGAACTCTTGCGTCACTGGAGAAGTGCGAATGTGGGTGTTTTGTAATGGTGGGGGAAGGAAGGTACGGTGAGTGGAGGCAGGTCGACTAGTTCTATCCTACATGCGACGCGTCAATGAGTCGGATCATTTTCGCATGGTTTGCGTCATTCAGCTGCGGAATCATGTTTTATTGGTTTGAAAGCAGTGCCCTCGAGCTGTGATAAGCTAGAAGCTGGCCTGAGTGAGTTCGTCTTGTTGCTCGTCTCAATTCTCTGATGACCTTGCAAAAACATGGCAAGTTGGTCTAGTGGGGGGGCGCGTCTTATGGTTGTCTGAATGCGTTTGTTGATGTTGGTCTGGTGTTTCCATTTTGCTGATTGTTTCGTCGAGAAGGTATTCGAATTAATATAGGGGGTGTAGTAGAAGTGTTTGGCGGCGGTAGGCGACTGGCTTGGTGTCAGTCGGGCGAGGAGGGACGGATCGAATAAAAATCAATTGATCCTCTCGAAGAACGTGTTCGCCTGGCATTGTGGGCGCTCATCGGGGCACTTAAGCAGTGTGTTAGCAGTTGCCGCTTAGCTTCTTCCCTTTTCGCGTTCGGCTTGGACGAGGAGGAGCCTTGGCTAAGTTGTGTAAGACAAGAGCATGGGGGCAGGCATGATCAGTTATTTGGTTTAGTCGTGACGGTGTGGACGGCTTGGTTATGTTTGCCCTTTTCAGTGCCTTTTTGCATTTCATTTCATGAGGGGGTGTTCGTCCAGCCAGCCGAAGGGTCGGTGTTTCGCACCGAGCCGAGGCCGGGCCCGAATGATGAGATTGATTTTCAGTGGTCGTCGCGTTTCGCGTGCTTCTGGTTGGGGGTTTGAAAGGAAACGAAAATCGTGGTGTTGAGGCTGCTGTTACTAATCGCGCCTATGGGGCCTTCTTGGGTTGGTGTATAATACAATATATAACCTAGGCACATTGTATATATTTGCGTTCTTTTCTTCCTCGGGGAGGGTACCGTTCGGCGGTCGATGGCGGGTTTGGTGGCCGGCCGGCCCTCTAAAAACGAAACTGGGCTTCGGGCGGGGAACTGACGTTGAATTGTTGTCGGCGAGAGGCGCCCTCTCGGCGACGAAAACAGTCGGAAACGCGCGCTACTTTGCCCATATCCGTCCATCCATCCAATTCAGTCAGAGATGGGCTCTACTGGTCGCTGCTCTTGGTGCGCGGGTGTCCGATCCCGACTCGACCTTTCGTCGTTTTCCGCTTCTATTTTATTGAACGCTTTTGCTTGGCACTGAAGCGAATAATCAAATGGGAGCCGAGCGAGCAACGAAACAGAAACCACGGCCCTCGTCCTCGGCTCGGCGTAAACGAGCCGACCGCGTCCAGGAGTTAGCTGACCGGGCTCTCGGCTAGAATCGATGTTGTGCATCGTTACTCGTTAATTTAGTCGAGCTCTCCTCGGCTATGTGTGAAGCGTGGGCCCCGTGCCGAGTGCTTGTTGGTTTCGTGGAGTTGGCGGCTAATTATTGACTCGATTTCATATTTATTCCACCATTTTTTAATGGCCCTATGCAGTTTGCTAATCATGGCCGCATGGTGCGATTTGGAAGCCGAGCAGAGGCTTTCGATTATTAGCATTGTGTCTCGGCGAGTGCCTATTTGTATAAAAAGGCAGAGTTAGGCTTGACTGTCGAGCAGACTGCACTGGGAAGTGTGACTGGGTTCATGCCAGAGGTTGCCATTATGCTGATAGACCTCGGCCCGTGAATAGGGACAGTGCACTGGCGCTAACGACTGGTCGGAGGCGAGTCTCGAAGACGCCCTTTTTATAACTAGCGACCAAGGTTAATTAGAGGAAATGCCGTGTATGGACGTGTGTGTTATGTAACTGGGCGGAAGCAAGGGCAGCACTGACGATCGGTGCGAAACTGTTTTCTAATTTAGTCACGTCGACCTGTTTCAGTTGAGTCGGCTTTTACATTGGCGAAGATGCTCGTGCGATTCGTCGTTGCTAGTGCAGTGTGGGATCCGGTTGTGGCCGGTTGAATGCGGAATGCGTGCAGCAATGTTGGATATGGTTGGTCTCAGTTGCTAATGTGCCATCGAGTAGTGGACGAGGTTAATTTTTCGATTAGGGAGCGCGAGAGCGTGAAATCACTTGATTATACTTAGCTTGCGAGTGGGAGGCGACTGTCGTATTTATGGGCTTTGCGTCTGGCAAACAGCGATCAATGGTGTGGCGGGCGGTCGGGGCGGCTGGTACGTGTTTTCTTTTGAGGAGGACGGGCGACGTAAGCGGAACCCGGGCGAGCTTGTTGTGGTGTCCGGTCATCATGATTGGGTTTTGAGAGGCAAGTTTTCAGTTAACAGGATTGCTGGCCGTTGGACGCGGGTTTAAAGTTATTGGGCGGAGGGGCGCGAATAGAGTGGGTATAAACGGTCGTCATTCTCAGCCAGTCGGGTGTCTGCGTGTTGCGAAAAGCTGCTTTTTGATGCGGCCAAGACGGAGACGATGTCGGGTGCGAATGTACCATAAGTAGGTAGGGGGTGGTGGCGGGCCGGGCGAAACCAGAATGACGAGGAGATATACTTTTCCGTGTGCACTGACCGAGGCTTTTTGCCTTGGTCTATGTTACGTTATTGGGGGGGGGGGTGGTGCGAGTCGTGATGTAAAATTTGCGCGAGTGTCTGCGCGTTTGTTGGCAGTGACTGGTTGGCGTATTCTCGAGGCTGGCGTTAAACGGCTGCCGCTGCTGGGCCCCTCATTGCGCACGAGTATGGCGCGCGCCTGGGAAACTTGTTTGGAGTTGGCTTTTGAATGTGTTACGCGTCGCCTTAGTAATTCATGTGTGTTGGGTGTAGTTGGTTTGAGCGGACGACTTATATTACTCGGTTGACACTCTTTTCAGTTAGTCGCTGGTGCGAGTGAGTCGGTGCAAAATGAGTGAGCATTGTTTGTTGATTACGAGCGACGGTGAGGGCAGGCTGGGCGGAAGCATCGTCGATGGTTAATTTTTGAGGTAAAATCGATTTGCGTAATGTTGAAAGTGGGTTGGTGGAGGCACTGTGGTCGTCTCTTTCGTCTTATTCTACGCCAATGAGCGGTTCGATAGGCGGTAATTCCGTACGTCAACTGGTTTTATTCCTCGTTCGCCGGTTGCTGCCCTGCCCGTTCTCTTTTTCTTTCTCCCTTTGGCATGCCTGCTTGCACCGACGTCGCCGTCCAGCATCGTGGCTGTGCTTAGATAGTTGTTCCATCGTCACCCCTCCTTTCCTGTTCGACTCTGCGTTTGTAACTTGAATCAATCGTCGACTGCCCCCAGTCGTAGCCCGATCTTTCGGCTCGTCGTGCTGCGCGAGTGATGCGGATTTTAAACGGATTCATGCTTTTGGTGTGTTCTCAATTAAACGCTGTTTCTGTGTGATTATGTGGAAAAATGTCCGACCAGTCACTTTTTCGAGTTCTTACCTACTTATCCCTTGGATCAGGGATTTCATGTATTTAGGCTCGTTTCGACAATCGGATTTTGTATTTTAGGAATTGTATGGCAACTGATACTCATCACTATTTGAAACGCGCTGGTGACGAGAGCGCGTTGGCGTTCTTGGTCTAGCAATATATCGGGAACGGAATATTTAATATGGATCCAGCGAAAATGATGCCCAAGTCGAATATGATTGGAGCGACGCAGCAGTAAGTGGTTGAGGTGACCTAATTAAACTTAGGTGTGCCGGGGACGTGCTTTGTGTGTGAACGGGGTGACGTGCAGGATAGAGACGATAAAAAACCAGGATGTTGACTGGGTAGAAGCGGGAAGACAATGTTGCACGTAGGCGCTAGCCACGGAGGAAGTATGATAATTAAGAGGAGTGGCAGGTGTCCTTATTGATAACTATTGTACATTTTAGGGATATGATGTGGCACGCTGGAAGTGGCAATGCGCCTCAGGCGCATGGTGCCGTGTCCGTGGTGACGACGGTGTACTCGAATGTTCCCAGGTACCCGGGCCCTCCGCAAAGCTTTAATACGGCTACCATGCATCCTAATTCGGCGCCGAGCGTGTACGGTGTGGGCAATGGTCCGTCGACCGGTCCGTCTTATGTGGGTGCCCCCGGACCCGTCTCCAAGTCGTCCACGTATTGCGGTGATAGTACTTACGCCTATGATCATCATCATCAAACGTATTCGGCGCCGGTTCCGCCGGAATACACGTCCAATGCACCTCAACACGCGGCGTTGAACGCAGCGCAAGTGGCGGCGGCGGCGGTTGCGACGGCCACAGCCACGGCGGTGGCAATCGATCAGTTCCAACCTTATCATCCTGGCCCGCAGGTAAGTTGGTTTGGGTTCGTCCATGCGCCCGATCGGAAGGCGTGTTTTGTTGTAGGCCGCTCCGTATTCGAATTCTCCTTACCAGCAACCAGTCGGGGTGGCGCCGTCGGGACCGTACGGAGCTAATCCGAGGATGATGCAGCAGAGGCCATCGGTGAGTCATGGTCAGGCGTCGACGGTGTCGCGGTTGGTGACTTGTGTTTGTTTAGGTCCCATCACCCTACATGCCGGGTGTGCGAGCAGCAAGGCCGCAGCAGGCCAGTCCTCGATATCCAGGTGGAAATGTTAAGGGAGCTTTATCAGCCGCGTCCCCGTTTCCGAACGGGCAACAGGCCCAGGGACCGCCCTATATGGGCCCGATGCCGGGTGGTCAAGCGATGCTGCCGGGAGGCCAGCCGATGATGACACCGACCAGTCAGCCGAGGCCGATCATGCACAATGCGAACGGTGCGATGTGTCCGAGTATGGGACCGACGAATGGATACAATCCTCGTCTGCAAGCTGCGGCCATGAGAAGTCCGCACTATCCCATGCCGAATGCGAGTGCGGTCGGTCAAGCTCCACCCATGCCTGGATACGTGCAACAGCTTCCGAGCTATGGACAACAACCGACGCAGCAAATGCAGCCCATGCAGGTGCCTATGTATCAGGTAATTACTACGTCATGTTTGCCTGGGAACCGGTTATAATAGCAGTGTATTTCAGCCACGACCTAATATGGTGTACGGAACAATGACTCCGTTACCAAACAATCCTACCCCGCCGCTGACGCCGGCCGCTGGCGGCGGGATGGTAGCACCGCCTGGATACGGCTCAGCACTCGTAAATGCCGGGCCGCCAGCAGTCATGATGGACGTGAAGCCAGCTACGAATGCCCAAAGTAGGAGATGGCTTGTGATTGTCGACGTAGCAGGTGTAGTGATTTGGGTTGTTTCAGATGAAGATACTGAACCGAGACTGACGCTGCCAGTTAGGGACGGCGTTCTCCTGCAGCCATTTCGGTTGGAGCATAACGCGCCCGTTTCGCAACACGTTTTTATTTTGGACGATCGAACGTATCATCAATTGTGTACAAAGTAAGAAGGGACTTCGATAGTCCAAGGACTGTTGGATTTTGTGAGTTGATGAGTACTTTTTTAGTCCGAATATCGATCTTCAACTGAAATGTTTCCACGCCGAAGACAAAACCATGTCGAATAATTGGCCGCACAATGCCAATATTCAAATTTGCGTCAATGGGACACCAGTGGCTGTTCGACTCGTCGAGAGGCCTCTGTACATTAAATCGTTGTGTCAGAAACAAAAGAACACTTTGCAGATCGCCGTCCAGCAATGTTGCTGCGTAAGTGGTTCGATGATTCGATACAGTTTGACGTTTTAAAAATTGAATTGAGGTGTTTTAGTCGCATTTGTTCCTGCTCAGTCTAGTCAACCGCCCTACGGTCGATACGATGGTAAGACAGTTGGTACGACAACGATTATTATCGCCTGATCACTGTATCGAGAAAAGTAAGTTGAATGGGGGGGGGGGGATTGTAAATTTGGATAAGCATTTTGCTTTTTTTCAGTTCGAAGCT
Organism: Mesodorylaimus sp. YZB2_4; assembly: GCA_030248295.1. NCBI lineage: Eukaryota > Metazoa > Nematoda > Enoplea > Dorylaimida > Dorylaimidae > Mesodorylaimus > Mesodorylaimus sp. YZB2_4. Next base: position 93,706 of record JASANH010000871.1, read on the forward strand.
TTTTTCATTCCGGAGAAGTAGCACAAATGCGAAGTATTGAATGTGGGAATGGGAATCCGGAAATTGTGCAAATGTCCATAAATATGTCGTTGAAATGTCCGATAACCATGAAAAGAATCGATTTGCCAGCGAGAGGGCAAGAATGCAGGCACCCGCAGGTTTGAGTTTGATATTATTGGTTTGAGATTGATGATTAAGGATCGATTTGTTTTAGTGTTTCGATTTGCGATCGTATTTGGTGATTAACAAGGAAAGGAACACGTGGCTTTGTCCAATTTGCAAGTAAGGGCATGGAGGTGGTGATTAGGGAAAGATGGACTTTTATATTTGTTTCAGACGACTGGCGGCATTGGAATCGTTGGAAATCGACCAGTACGTGTGGGGTATATTGACAAATCTGAACAATTGTGACGTCGATGAGGTGACGGTGGATGGTGCAGCAGCTTGGAAGCCGGTCGTTCGACAGTCTACGGGTGCAGCCATGAAAGAAGAGAATGAGGGTGAGAGGAGGCTGCCTGACTGTTTTGCCACCATTAGCCTTGTCTTTTTTACGTTTAGTGCCTTGTAACAACACGAAACGGTTTAAACCAGATCCGGGTGCCAGTAGCGCAGGTGTTTGTACATGGGGGCAACCGAACATGCAATCGCCGCCTCCATCTTCAATGGGCTCTAATTCGTCGTCGGGTATGGGACAGCAGTTTTCGGCCAATGGTCAAGCGTCGCTTTATAATCGATCAGCTAGTGTACTTAGTCCGTATTATCCAGGCAATTCTCCGGGTGGACCGGCATCTTTTATGAATGTAAGTTCGTGCTGGTTTGTATTTGGAGAATTAGGCGAGTATGGTCTTTGATTTAGGCAAATCCAGCAACTCCAGCCGCGTGTCATACGCAAGGGGCTCCGTCCGTGAATGGTGTGCCATCGACGTCGTCATTCAGTGGACCGAACACTCCCCGCCAGTCGGTCGGCCCGTTGACTCCGCACAATTCTCGTTGCGGTCCGGCCACGCCTGCAACTCCCATGCAGCATAATCCGCCTTCAGTCGGACCACCGCCGAGAAGCGTTGGCAATCCGCCGTCGGTTGATAATTCCAATAAGGCGCTGCACGGGTCGGTGAATGCGTACGGGCGACAATCGCAACAACTACAGCAACAATCCAGTGTTGATGCATCGTTTTCTGGTAAGCCGTTTTGTTTCGATGCTAAAATTATCTAGTTTAGTAAAAACAAGGTGGTTTTTTCGTGTTTCAGGTTCTGCACCGTATACGCCGGTTTCGGTGAGCAGCGCTGGTAGCCACCCGAGTACGAACAACGCAACGAATACATCGACGACCGCTGAAGCTGGTTTGGATTTTCCCGATTTCACTTTCGACGCGAGTGATTTATTAGGCAGCGGTGATGTGACGCAGCCAGGTGCCACGGTACGTAAGAGGAGCATTGATTTAGAGAAGCTGGTTTTTGTGTAATTGACGTAGGCTAGGTGGATGCTTACAATTGGATATTTTCTAGTTGTTCAACGATCCGGAAGAATTAATGAAATATTTGGCCGACGATACGGATTTTGGTGGCGGTTATACGTTTAGCAATAATGCAAACGGGGCCGCTAATTCGCTTTTGCCATCGGCTAGTCTGGATGAGAAGCAGCAAAGAAATACGCAGCAGAATGGATTATACGATTCCACTACCAAACAATTGTCTTCGTCGGGTGGGCAGCAGCAGCAGCAAGGAGCTAACTACGCAAGTCACAGAGGCAATGCACAGACTACGTCGGCGGCCGATTTGGCATCGATGGATGATATATTATCATTTTTGGATAAATAATCTGATGTGGTGAGTGGATCGCTTAGTAGTCTTCATATCGGGGGGGGGGGGGGGGGGATTGGTGTGTTTCCTTACAAGTAGCTTCTGAGCAACAGATCACGTGCCTGTTCTTGAATATTCCTTTACACGATACGAGTTTTGTATTTCTTCTTTTGTTTGAGAATACGGAGGTGGTCTCTATGAAACAGCTCTGGATTTTTCAATTCGCATCGGTCTCCGGTGTAATGTGTGTGAAAATTTTTAAAAGGGCTTTTTCTGGCGTACGACTGTGAGATGAATAATTTTTGGTTTATTTATTTTTTGTATAGGTTTTGCCATTTTTTTTTACAACCTGCTGCCAAATTTTTTACTTAAAATAAGGAGGCGCTCGATAATTGAGCAGTCTTGGAATGACAATGGCGATTTATGGTCTTTTTTTGTTGAAATTAGGTTCTTGGTAATATGGTGTAATTTGTTAGCCATAAGTTTGAAAAAAGATTAAAATCAGATGCGTTCAGGTAATGAGGAGTGTATTATTGTACCATGTTGGCATTAACAGTGTATCGATTGCTAGTGCTGTGTAGAATGTAACTTAGGCTTTATAAGTTTGCATATTTTTATCAGTTTTTCGAGAAAATGTGCGAATGCGTGGCGCTTATTGGAAAGTGCATCCATTATGCTTTATGCGGGCACGACGCGTTCTCGTTTTTTATCTCCGATCCTTTACTATCTTTCTGATTGGCTGTATTTTATGTGGTAGTTCGTATTTTGTATATATTTTCGCTTTTTGTATTTTGTTTATTACGTGTCGCTGGTGGTGTAGCTAATAAGAAATGTATTGGGAAGAAAAAAGTGAAAGTTGGAAATGAAAAGACTGGTTTTGGTGGAAGTTACAAGGCGATAGAATGGTGTGAGATACTAGTAGAGTTCCCGCGGAAATTTTGAAATTGGAGTAGGAAGTTGACTGCTTATGACAAAAAACTAAGTCGGTGTGTGCGCGAGAGACTTCGGGCTGTTTTTGGTGGATTTTGATTTCGATTTGAAAAAATTATAGGAACTGGTTGAAATTTTGCGGGAATAACGATTACTAATTAGAATGGGTTGTGCACAGAGTACGGATCGGGGTGCTTATGCGCGATCGAAGCAGATCGATGATCAATTGAAAGCGGATGGCGAACGGCAGCAAAGGGAAGTGAAATTGTTGCTATTAGGTAAGTAACAAAAATGGGACACATTATGTCTGATTTCGGATATATATATATAAACGGATGGACAATGAATGGAGTTCCGATGTCCGGACCACTGAAGAGCAAAGTTCTCGATTTATGCAACGAGAAACAATACTTACACTTTTCTCTGGTAGACATTGATTTTGGTTGAATTTTAAGACTTGTTGGGCAGCATTACGATCAGCTTACGTTTTAAAAAAGGTTCTACTGCGTTTTAAATAGTGCACTACTGCGGTGTATTTTGCCTTTGCTACCCGAAGTTTACTGGGGTCTTGCGGAAGATTTTAGCCAAGTACAGTATACCGCAAACTACTCTTTCACTGGACCATCGACTGTTGGGTGTTTTTTCAAAAGAATTGAAAATTTCGTAGAAAAACTTAGAATCACGTTTTTTGCCTACCTTTCATGTAAAATTTTTTATAAAAATGATGCTCTTTTATTGCGGAAAAACCATAACGCCTTTTTCGCATTAGATGTGGTAGCAAGATACATAATTTTTGACCGACTCCACATTTGGCCATTCACATTTTTTGAATTTGAATTACACGAATTTTTTTTAGGGGCGGGAGAATCTGGAAAAAGTACGATCGTGAAGCAGATGAAGTAAGTCATTTTACTTTCTTGTATCCACATTTCTCAATCGAATTAGTTCCAAAGGTTTGAAATAATTTACGGCAGTGACTTTCAATCGAGCCTGAATCTGGTCGTTTGCCCTGCCTAATTTGTTTTGTTTGTCATCTACGGTGTTCTTTTTTGTGCCTGGTTTGCCGCTTAGAACGCCTTATTTTCTTATTCGCAAAATTTAGTAACAAATGAATGCAAAAAGATTTAATCGAGCCTACCTTTATATAGTAATTACGTAACGAAGGACTCTCGGGAGGGGCTCGAGGAGAAATTCGTAAGGACTTTTTTCTTTAATATTTTTAAACTTTCGCCTAGGAAGAGGTCCATGAAGTCATTTGGGTGTTTTAAAATATTTTTTGCATCTTGTTCCAGAATCATTCACGAAACCGGCTACAATGAAGAGGAAAGAAAATCGTATAAGCCGGTCGTTTTTTCGAATACGATTCAAAGCATGATGGCAATTATTCGCGCTATGGGTCCGTTAAAGATTCAGTTTGGTCAACAAGAGAGAGCGGTAAGTTTTATGCTGTTTTTGAATTTAGTAATTTAGATTGCTAATTTAACTTGTTTTAGGAAGATGCCCGGTCTTTTTTTGCATTGGCTGCGACTACGGACGAAGGAGAAATGCCAGCTGATTTAGCTAATTTAATGAAACGATTATGGGCCGATGGAGGAGTGCAAGAATGTTTTTCTCGTTCTCGCGAATTTCAATTGAATGATTCTGCTCCTTAGTAAGTGACACGAATCAATTTTGTGGTGCTTGCTTCGAATAATGGTTTTTGTGGTTCCATTTCAGCTATTTGAACGCTCTGGACAGAATATCGAGTCCTGGTTACGTGCCGACGCAGGACGATGTTTTACGAACGCGTGTGAAGACTACTGGAATCGTGGAAACGCATTTCTCCTACAAAAATCTGCACTTCAAGTAAGATATTTTAAATATTTAATTTAAAAATTAATTTTCGTCTGTTTTAGAATGTTCGACGTCGGTGGGCAAAGATCGGAACGTAAAAAGTGGATTCACTGTTTCGAGGGAGTCACTGCCATCATATTCTGCGTTGCAATGAGCGAGTACGATATGGTCTTGGCTGAGGATGAAGAAATGGTATGTAATTTTGATATAAGAAAAATTCAGTATAACTAACTGGTTTTTTAATAGAATCGCATGATAGAAAGTATGAAATTGTTCGATTCGATTTGTAACAATAAATGGTTCACGGACACGTCTATTATTTTATTCTTGAACAAGAAAGATTTATTTGAAGAAAAGATTCGAAAATCGCCTTTGAATATTTGCTTTCCAGAATATGCAGGTAGGATCTTCTAATGTGCGTATCTGTCTTGCGTGGGGTCGTCACTGAGGAGATGGACAGGATGTCTGCTTGAGTAGGATGGGTCATTGGGAAACAGCTGCTGGGCCGATTTTGGGGAAGCACTGATCACCAGAACATAGGCACAGACATGTATTCAAGTTCATTTCAGGTTCGAGTACTTACGAAGAGGCCGCTGCTTATATTCAAATGAAGTTTGAGAATTTAAATAAACGAAAGGATGGTCAAAAAGAGATTTATACGCATTTCACTTGCGCTACGGATACGAATAACATTCGGTTCGTCTTCGATGCTGTCACTGATATTATCATCAAAGACAATCTGCGTCAATGCGGTTTGTTTTGAGGTAAGGTTGTGAGATGGCGGTCAGGTCCTGCATTGGGTCCTACCTGAACCTACCCAGAGCCAGTTTTTTTTGGGTTGGGTCGAATATCCAAACCTAGGTAAACTCAACTTTTTAAAAAATCCTGCCAAATTTATGAGTCCTGCGGTCGTAATTACTGCTTATGAATGAAAAATAAAAATAAAAATTGGCTTTATATGATGATAAATGCAACTTTTCACTGATGCGTTTTCGAACTTTGACTTTGAATTTTTTAAAGCTTTGAAGATATGTGGTAACAAAATTGAGTTGGGTCCAATTTTAAAAAACGAAATGAGTCTTGGTGTGGGTTAGGTTGGGTCAAATCAGAGTCCTGCACGGGTATGAAAATCGTACCCGGCATACCTTACCCATACGTATACCCGTATCCGTAATTTTCCCAGCCCCAGCCAGTGGCACAATTAGATGAGACGTGTCTGATCATGAGTCGCAGAACAGGCATACAAGAAAGTCACATCTCTTATACAAGCGACACCTGTCCTAATCTAAGGAACCGCTGGCGTAAGAGTGAAAGTGACTTGGATCCTGCAAAGGGTCAAGGTTGCTGCACTGGTGCATATCTGTCATATACAAGTATGGACTCCAAGCGCCGCAGCCTTATTTCCCTCGGCTCCCTCTTAGAAGCTCAGAAATACTCGGTCATCTTTTCTTCTACCTTGTTTCAAAGGTTTCTAACTTAAGATGCTCTGCACAGTTGCAGTTTTATCTCCCAGATAAATTTCCACAAATCCAGCTTTATAGCATCATTTCACCTTGGTTTTTTAAGTTTTTTGTCGCTGCTTTGATAGGAGCTTAGATAAGCAAGAAATCAGTCAGTCGTGTCGTTTCATGTGACACCCACCTCTAGGAGTCTACGGTTTCTTTGAGAATATACACGCCCTTCACGTGCCGCGTGTACATCCTAAAGAAAACAGATAGTAGATATGGATATGATTTCGATATCGATATGTCAAATGATATCGATATCGATTAGATATAGATCTGGATATGGATATCAACAGTAGTCACAACAAGCCTCCTAAAAGGCAGACGTCAGAACTTTTTCGCAAAAAAACAGACCCAAAATGCATTAGATTTAAATTTGCAGCGCTGTCAGAAATAAGAATAAAAAAATGAAACAAGAACGAATACCCCTACCCGTCGCCTCTTACCCATACCCGCCGGGTACGGGTACCTATGCAGGACTCTACCTCAAATTTTTGACCCAATGCAGGACCTGGTTTGGTGGTCTTTGTGGCCTGACCCTGGGGAATCTTATTTTTAGGCTGACTTGCATATCCGTCCGTAGGTGCCTGGAGAAGATATCCCAGATGTGTCTGTAGTTCTTGGATGGAGCTAGTGCGTGTTCTTTGCAAATGTGGTCTTATATGATTTAGTTGTACTTGAATGATATGGCTGCTATCCGAGGCTGCTTGCGATGCCTTATTGGGAACTCGTGCTCTTATTGTTTTGAGGCGGTGATTCGTTTGTTAGAGGGTGTACATGATTCGTAGCTTTAAATCGTGCGCGTAATATAAGCATTTCTGGCGGCTGATTAAGGCAGTGTTGGGTTAGCCGAGAGGATGGTAGGGTTAGGGAATGGTGCCTGTGTACATGCTGAGTGTGCCTGCAATTTATAGCCTATCATTCGAGGCGGCGATGTTTGGTTTTTGTGGTCTGAAATGGGTTTTAGTAAAGTGCCTAATTGTATGTTGGAATGCGGGGGTGGGCAAAGTGCGAACAAGTCGATCCTCACATTCGAGGATGGCATTTACAAAAACACAGGTTGTAAATGGCATTGTCTTAGAATGGGGCGGGCGGTAACGGATTTGGGCGCGAGGAGTGTTTGGTGATGCGGGAGGAAGTTTCTGGGGTAACGACCCCTCCTGCCGATGCGAGAGAAGAGAAGGGTGAAAGTTAGAATGGCGTGGAGAGTATGCGTTGGATGGTCGACCTAGTCACGTATACGCTCGGCCTTTCCCATCAATTGCTGCTCATCATCGTTCCTATTTTTAGTGCAGCTGCTGGTAGAGACGTAGCCAAGATTGGGCCGACTCGTTTCCAAGACGTGACCAGGACGAGGACGAAGAGTGGTTGAGGAAACGGGTCAGGGTTACTCGTCCCCCCCCCCGCATACCGGGGACTGTTCATTGTGGGCTAGTGTCTAGAGTGGCCATCGATTCGTGACCAGTCGGTGGCTTCTCCTTGTTCGGACTGTGATCGGGAGTTATGGCCATGGAGCATTGCTGGAGAAAACTCGATCGGCTTGTCTTACTTTTCATATTGCTACGAGCAGCTAGTGCCGGTGAGTTTGTGCTACAGTAGAGTGTGTCAGCCAGGTTGGAGTGCCAGTGGAGTGAGAGTTCAGTTCGTCAGTAACTGTTGGATAATAGACGTCTAAAATGGCTATCCATGCAAGGAGGCTAGAACCGGTGGCAGATTCATTCGAGGGGTGACTCCTTGAGCCACTTGACCTGCCTCTGTGCATTCGATCACTAACAGCTGCTGTCACGAGCCAAGAAGGTTGGTCCGATTTTGTTTGGCATTTGTTCAGTGCTTCCATATTTCCTAGTTTTATGGTGACTTTTTGCCCCACTGGCATCCCCGCGGGTCTGCCCAGATTGTGGGCTTGAGGGTGACGGGTCTACATAACAGTGGACTGGCTGATTTGGGCACTACTCTAGGCTGTGGCACGCTGGGCTTGCTTGATTGCGTGATTGGCATGCTGTAATCGAGTTGGCCGTAGATAGGAGAAACAAATCGGAGCAATTTCTATTTGGCGGCTGATACAGCCAAGGTCGGCGACTGGCGTGTTTGTATATGGGGCCTTGGTTGGGCGAGTTATGTGTGCAATACATGACTGTCTTAAAGATGACATTGGGTCGCATTTTGTCATTTCGCGTCCGATTTTCCAGTGCCGTTTCTCAACTGCATGCCTTCGTGAGAGTGACACGAGCCGATGCGTTTACTCTTTGGTTACGTCACTTGCGTCGGCCATTTTCGCTCCTTCTCACTCTCACACTTTGCCAAACAATGTCTCCGTGCGCATACCATTTGATTAGCTATAAAGCACGGCCGATACACTCGCCCTTGGAAACAGTCTCGCAAGCACCGACTCATTTTTGTCGCTTTTCTTCCTGATCAATGGGCGAGAAGAATTGGCCCACGTCTTTCCCAGTATGGCCCTCGTAGGCATGCGAGAAACCTTGTTCGAGGGAGTCTAGGCCAAGTAGAAGGCCATTTCGGAAGTGACACACTTCCTAGAGGCGAGGCCATATAAGGAATAGCCTTGACAAAAGGACACGCTTTTCATGAAAAGACGCCCATTGCCCGGGCGCACTCAATTCTGGGCCACCGAGAACTCGCACTAGCAATCAACAATGGCCAGTGGATACACTGCCCGAGTGGCCATTGAAGACTATTCGGTGGGAAAAAAAGGCAGCCCACAATGCACGGCCGAGGAACGTGCTCGTAGTAAATGCCTGTTTGTGAAGGAACAGTTGGCTAATTGAAAAGAGGACCAGTCGCCAATGACATTTGTCCTTGACGCCTATGATTGGAATGAGGATAAGGGTGTCAGGCCAAAGAAGGTTCGCTCTTTTTAGCCCGTACACGGAAATCATGGCATCCCGTAATTTCACTGAAACCATGGGATGTGGCCTGTGCATGATTCGCTGTGGCAACCTAGTCAGTCACCAAACCACAGAGTGACTGAAAGTAACTCTGGACACAGGCCAAACATGCTCTATTGTACTCGCCCACCAAAATGACCTGTGAGCTTGGACTGAATGAAGTGCCTCTACCGCATGTAGGACCTTGCAGTTTCAGTTATCCAGTTCAAGTGGGGGCCAGCAATCTGATCATAGCACACGCTAGCCGAGTCCACCATGCTATCCCTGAAGGAGGCGAGACCACTCTGAGCCTACTCCGCACCATAGCAGGGGTCAGTGTGCTGTCTGCGGTACCGTAGAGACAAGAACAAAGTGGAGAGTGGATGAGTGCAGCATGGAAACGCCCTGTTTTTCTGCACGGGTGCACTTGGATACGCTAGAATGAGCCCCGACCTACCATGCTATCCCTGAAGGAGGCAAGACCACTCTGAACCCACTCCGCACCATAGCAGGGGTCAGTGTGCTGCCTGCGGCACCGTATGTGAGACAAGAACAAAGTGGAGAGTGGATGAGTGCAGCATGGAAATGGCCTGTTTTTCTGCATGGGTTTGGATACGCTAGCCGACCAAGCCCCGACCTACCATGCTATCCCTGAAGGAGGCAAGACCACTCTGAACCCACTCCGCACCATAGCAGGGGTCAGTGTGCTGCCTGCGGCACCGTATGTGAGACAAGAACAAAGTGGAGAGTGGATGAGTGCAGCATGGAAATGGCCTGTTTTTCTGCACGGATGCATTTGGATGCCGTGTATGGCCCGCCCGTCGGCACACTACACCACTCGCCAGCGGCCGCGCACTCACTTTCTAATTTGATCCTCTTCATTTCAGTCTATCAATGCAGTCCGAACGACGTGACCGTTTTCGTTCGAGTATCGCGGGCTCGTCTGACTGGCTCTCCGACCGTCGTTTCAAATGCGGGTGACGATATTTCGTGCGCTTATTTTTGTAAAAATAATATTGAACCGACGACTGGCGCGCCTCGGCCGTGCGCTTCGTTCAATTACGACGGCCGCCAAACGTGTTACTTCTTCGACAATGCAGCTACACCCGCCGGATCGGCTATCCTCGCACCGAATCCCAGCGCCAGCAATTTCTACTACGAGAAAGTTTGTGTGCCAGGTGAGTTGGGTAGATGGACCATCGGCATGTGAGCCAGGGCGGGCGGACGCGAGTGTGGCATCGCCAGATCGTATCAGCTTCCAGTCGGGCACATCCAGAGCAACATCCCCCTGCATTCTACCGGGCCCATGAAACCAGAACCAGATGATCAGCTCTGCATTGTCTCCTTTTCAGCCGTCACAGCTCACCAGGCCTGCGCGTATCGCTCGTTCGCCTTTGAGCGATCACGGAACAGTCGTCTGGACGGCTTCGTCAAGAAGTCAGTGCAAGTGGCTTCGCGGGAAGACTGTTTGTCGGCGTGCCTGCTCGAAGAATCGTTCGTTTGTCGATCGGTCAATTACAACTACAACACATTCTTCTGCGAGATGAGCGATCAGGATCGACGCAGCAAGCCGCAGTACATGAGGAACGCGTTCGGCGAACCCACCGATTACTTCGACAATAACTGCCTGACTCGTAAGTCGACAGGGTCAGAGTGGGGCAATCGGTGGCTTAGGGTCCTGTCACTTCCATACTTTAGCAGCCCCTGAGTCCGATTCCACGGCAACCCCCCCCCCCACCCCATAGTTCCACAACTGTAGAATACCCAAGCTGGTTTGCGCATATTTCCATTTAATCATTTTCAGGTCAAAATCGTTGCGGTCAAATTGGCGGGAACTTGATTTTTGTCAAAACGACTAACTTTGAAATTCATTACTTTGATCACACTCAGAATTACGAATCGCAAGAATCCTATTGTCTGCAACGATGCCTGGATTCTCTGAACACGTTTTGTCGTTCGGTCGAATATTCAGCAGCGAATAAGAAATGCACGATTTCGGACGAAGATGCATTTTCCAGAGCCGACCATCAGGGACCGCCCCATCACGAAACTAAGGACTATTACGAACCGGTCTGCGTTGCGGGTAAGTATTGCTAAAAATAATTAATAATTAATCCAATATCGACTTTTATCGATTGATCAGCTGATTTATCGTCGAGTACATGCCGACAACAGGCCGCTTTTGAACGAACTATCGGCTCGGCCATCCAAGGCCAGCCTATCGCCACTGCCCAGGGGATCACTGTGGCTGATTGCATATCACTTTGTTTCCAAAATTTGAACTGTAAATCGTTCAATTACGATCGGACAAAACTGACCTGTTTCGTGTATGCGGCCGGGAAAGCGCAAGGCTCGATCAGACCCAACCCAGCTATCGATTATTACGAATTTAATTGCGGTAAGTAAGGCTGGGCGGACAAGGATGGAGTGCGCCTACGCTGTTGCAGGGTGCAGGATAGCTGCGACTGCAGTGCTGAAACAGCAATGTTTTACCGCACGATCACACGTTGGCTGGAGCTGTGACTGATTCGTGTGTTTTAGAATCGCAGTTTGGCGGCATGGCCTTGTGTACGAACGAGGGTATCCGCTTTATCGTCAATACCAAAGAGGCGTACACAGGGGCCATCTACGCGGCTGATCGATTCTCGACGTGCAGCAAGACGGTGGAGAATGCCAAGCAGATCATCATGACATTCCCGCCACCCACCATCAGCACGGATTGTGGTACGGTGCTGAAGGTAAGCGGGTGTGCCTGGTTTGTAGACAGTCGTAGCCACAGTGGACTTTGAAGGATGGCAAATTGGAAGCCCTGGTCGTGGTCTCGTTGGACGGTGTACTGCCTCACCAAGTGACCACAGAGTGGGATCGATTCTATCGAGTCACATGTGACACGTCGCTGAAGGGAATGGGCGAAGGGTCGGTCGTAGTGACCACCATCTACGATGTCGGGTAAGCATCAGAGTGGCTTGGAATGGGATGCATGGTAACGTGGTGGAGTTTAGGGACAACCAAGCCACGGTGCTTCCAGCAGCCACCCCGGGCCCTGTCACAGCCACTCTTATGTTCTTGGACAAAACCAATCAGATGGTCAACCAAGCAACCATCGGCGAGGAGATCTTCTTGGCTGTCAAATCTGATCAGGCCGGACCGAATAACATGATGCTTATGGACTGCACCGCCAGTCGCGTGGGCGGTTCGGGCGATAGTGTCCCGTTCCGAGTAATCGATAATGGGTATGTGGTTGCTGTCTAGTGTGGTGCCTGCAAGACGCCGGTGGTGCTTTAGGTGCCCCCGATATCCAGCTCTGGTCGGCCCGGTTGTGCAAGACTACGCCAACAATCGACTGGCTGCTCACATGAAGGCGTTCCGATTGGATGGATCATACGACATACAGATGGTGTGCACTGTCATGTTCTGCGCTGGTGCTCATGGATGCCCTCAGGTAGGGTGCGGTAGTTTGGAATACTGACCCACTCCTATTAGTACCTACGGATTCTAACAGTATCACCATCGTGGCATGGGTCAGGTCAGAAACCAGACTCGACTGTCCCTGATTCTATCATGCTTGGGGGGGGGGGGGAGGGATTGTCTAAATATATCAAGCCACCTCCCAACAATCCGCCTCGCTCGCCTGTCTCAGTGGCCCTTCTGTTTAGAGCAACTGCTTGGATGGCTCCAACAATCAGCTCTTCCAGTCGTACGGCCGTAAGAAACGGTCAAACAGGTACCTATTGGACTACGTGGGCGATAACAGTACGGATGACAATATGATCAAGGAAGACAGCCAAGAGAAACTGTCAGCCATCATTCGAGTGCTGGCCGAGGGCGAACAACCCCTGACAACACAAGAAAGACTGTCCTCACCCGCCCAAGGTTTCCTACAACGAAGTACTATCTTACAATCTGATCATCTGGGATCTCTCAGATTAAAATGTGTCCTTTTTAGGTCAAAATCTCCTGCAATTAGAAACTCATATTTCAGACGAAATGATGTGCATCGCCGAAGGGTCCTTCATCGCGATAATCGTCACTGCCAGTCTCCTGTGCATTATGTTCTCCAGTATCATTGTGGCTTGGGGATGTTCGAAACTGCGAGGCACACACGGCAAGGGTGCCGGGGCAAAGTCCTTTACATCGACCCACTCCACATTAAGAAAAACCACTCGATTATCACCCGCCATGATATCTTGAAGGGGTCTTCACTAATCGCATTCGAGTCTATTACGGATATGAACACACACCCTCGCTGTGCACTTATTTCCGGCAGGACCTGATCGAGGTTTGTCTTTGCTAATATCGGAATTTTACACTACGGCTATGCTATGTGCTAGACTATTCGAAATGATGGTTTGTTAATTTTGTATTCATTGCTCATAACAGCTCCTGCGGGGGCTGCAAAACGCGTGTATGTGCTGTGTACATAGTCTATGAGCAGTGTGTGTCGGCCTTGCAACATGGGATACGGTCCTGGTAGTTCATGATGGCATAGTGAATCATTCTGATACAGTTAGGATGTGCATACTTTGGGCAGTGGCACGTGGTTCAGTTGTAAACTCGTTTTATGATAAGTGCGATATGCTATGTGCAGTATGTAGTGTGCATATGCGAGGCGATGTGTGCAATGAGGACTCGAGAACGTGTTGAGGACTTTGTCCCGGGTCACCAGTTACAAGGATACTATCTATCAGTATCTGTGAGAGCGCGGGTACAGGATGAAGCATGCATGGAAGAGCTCTTCGTAACTTCCTGACAATGCAGTCCTCTCCTACTCTTACCCTACGCCCATACATGCAGCCTGTTGCGCTCTAACTAAGCGGAAACGGTCGCTTATTGGGTTTACAAATAATTATTCGGATGTTGTTCCAGGTGTAATTATGACCACGATGTTGCTTGTCTAACCACTTGTCTACGGGCTCGGGTTCTCAGGGGCTTCAGGTTGTAGTATGAACAACCTGGGACCGGACTCACCGAACATGCGCAGACTGCGATCAGCCATACTCGATTATTGACCGCAGAAATATTCCCGAAACGCACATATGCAACTACTCTCGGTGCCGGTCAACCAATGGTCTCCCCAACATAGCAACGCACACGCCCGACCAGCAGAAGTATGCAGCATTACACTATCACTCAGATACACGCAGACAGCACAGCACAGCTTCATCACACAGGCTTTTCTTTGACACTGCACTGGTTGACCCAGCATCCAGAACCTCCCGCTTTGTGCCGTGAGTGGGCAGTGTGCCCATCGATTGGCACAAGTGGTACGTCCGGCTGATGTTTCACCAGTAATGGACCACTAGAGGTCTGAGACTGCTGCTCTGATCGTGAGTTCTATGCAGAGGGCGTAAGCTCCCTACGGCACCACCTACGCGCACCAAGGATTTCGGCCGACAGGAGTTGGGCGCCTAGACTCAGGAAGCGATAACCTGGTAGGACGTAGGTGGTGGGCGCGTGTTACACTGGTCGTGCTCGACTTGACACATATGCACATACTCCTTTTTCTTGCCTCGACTTTCCATTGTCGGTATCAGCTGACGGCGGTCGGTGCTTGCTCTGTTCTGCAACAGTACCTATGCTATGACCCACCCATGCCCATCTTGTCACTACGTTTCTAGTGGAGTAGAGAGCATAGAAGGGAAGAAACTTTGGTTTACGGCACTCTGAACAAGATACCATGGGTGTGTTATGTTAAAGACCCCAGGAGAGAAAACTACTTTACTAGTCTATAACAAGCAGAGCAAGTGAGCTGTAGGTGCGCTGCGCTAGTGCTAGAAGCTGGTAACATTCTCGTAGAAGTAACCTTTGCGGTAGCCTAATCAAAAGCGATGCGTAAGCAAAGTGGCGTGAGATTATGACCTGGCAAGCATGCAAACTACTATGCAAAGTCGCGGTGCGGTAGCTCAGTTGGTCAAGGCATTGGTCCCGCATTGCTTGGGCCAGCAACCCTGACTAGGCCGCAGTTCGATTCCGACTGAGGACGGCAGTAGTAAGCCAGTTCTCAGAGTGGGAAACAGCCTTCGATGGCGATTTAGTAGTCCATCGCTGGCCCTGCACACCTGGCTCTGGGTGACTCACCCGGGTGAGTGAGTGTCTGGGTACCGTCAAGTGGCGGATACTGAACTAGTAGGAAATCAGGAAACTGGGTTCCGAACGCCAGTCGGGTTCTCGCCCAGTATCATCCTGGGACGGTGGTACTGGCACAGGATGGCTTCGTGTGGGGGTGCTCCTAGTGGAGACACACAGAGGGACCCTGCCGTGGGCTGGCTACAGGAAAAACGGGTTGGAGGTTCCGTGGGGAACTGGGGCGTCGCGGGGGCCAACCCCACAAAAGTTTTTTGCAAAACGAGTGATTAGCAGATGCAACGAAATGGTCGGCAACTACCTAGAACAGAGTTGTTAGCATCGCAAAACAGTTTACTGCGTTCAATAGTCACAGGTATCCTCACATTCCTCCATCAGTAGCAAAGGTTCTGACAGGAGCTAGGGTCCAGCACAACATGACTTTGTGAGCAATATCTTTTGTGACTGGATGCAACTCTAACGTGGGGCTAATATATATTTAGGTATTTCTTTGTTTAACCAGTAGCCTGTCTCTGAACTCCAAAAATTATGACAGAGTTTCTCTATTATTCACGCCTATTATTCGGATTGGTTACATCTTGTCTCTAGTGAGACCCTAGTCGCTTTTAGATCTACTCAGGTTTTGAAAAACCTATTTGACTACTATTGTGGGAAATATGGAACTTCAAGCTGCTTATAACAAATTCGGGTCGACCCGACCCGAAATTTCGGGTCAGGGACTTTCAGGTCGGCTCGGGTCGGGTTGAATCCGACCTGATCCCAGGGCCACGGAATGAAGTCCTAGAAGGAAACGAGGCTCGGCAGACCAAAGAAACCATGGCTGGACATTCTCAGACAAGACATGAGCAAAGGAGAAGCAAGGAATCGGAAGAAATGCAGGAGATTGGACCCTGTCCCGACCCAAGGCGGCACTAAACACTAGGACAATCATGAAAATGATGATTTTGCATAACAGAGTTACCCCAGGGGCATAAGTGAGGGGTCAACAGTATTTCAAAGGGGTCCATTGGTGAGGGGCACAGGTGGGGTTTTACGATACGCTCGTTACTGCAAAAAAATCGATTGCAAAATATATTCTCATAATGTACGTACAAAATAGAAACTTGGCACTTATTCCGTCTGCGCCGTCATCTTGTATAACGATCAAGATCAAAATCAGACCAGCACTAATTGTGTGCTATAAGTAGTAGCGCTACAAGGTTAGCGCGCAAAACGATAAGCGATGTGCTTATGCGCACCTGAACAGCAAGCTTGAAAACTATAGGTAGAATCGAGAAAACAGAATGATAATATCTTGAATAAGTAAAAAATTTCTGACTTTTTTGTTGCCCCAATCTGGGCCATAACATATCCCTCGGGGAAAAAGTTTTATTGCACTACCGATAAATAATACTTTTAGCGACGTTAGCTGGCTTTGTTTGCTTTGATTCGATTTCTAGTTCCGAGTACTTTAGAAATTACTGATTGTTATCTTATGCCAAATGTACGAATCTGAACTTATAAATATCGTCTTTCTCGTTTTCTGGCCGATGCGCACTGTTGACCACGACCATGGTGGACAACGGTCAGCAGTGCTCATGTGTTCATTTTTGTAGGTTTCCTTAAGTTTCATGAAAATTTGAACATATTCCGCCGCAAAATGCGAAAAGTTTTTAAAAAGAAAAACGTTTTCAAACATTTAGACTTATGTAGAAAATTTTTATTTCACTGAAGGGGCCAATTAAATTAGCTTACATCGCGTCCCACAAATGTCGCGTCGCCGTTTGTGGGACCGCGATGAATTCATTTTCGCGTTTTCGTATGGTTTTTTTCCAAAATTAGACGTAATGGCTGAAAAGTTTGATTTTTAGCTCTACCGCAACTCGGCTATGCAAAATTTTGGTGATTTTGTAATTGGTAATTGAGTGATAAGAAAAGTGATCATGCGGTTTAGAAACGTATTACGAGGTGAGCTAGGCTATTTTTTTGGATGATTCAGAAATTATTTCTTTTCTATCTATTTTAGATTTAGCCGCGCAATTTTTCGCAATCTCTGTTCTTTCATTATTATCACTTTCAGCAGCCGATTTGGGCGATTGTGATGCGGAATTAGGTGGTTCGAGTCGTCGGGGCGTTTCCGGAAATGCCATCGATTTGTTCCGTTCTTTATTATCAATAAATGAATTTGATCGATTGAATCGATTAGGCCCGATCGAGCACGCATTTGTGATACGATTGGCAGAATTGAGTGAACTGAGAAATATCTCGTTATGGAATGAACGTCAATCCAATGCGTACTTGATTTGGAGTCGGAGATCGGAAAGTCAATGGAGTCCTGTCCGGAATGTGCACGGAGATCGGAAAGTAAGGGGCAATATGTCTGGCACTTACACCCCTCCCCACCCTACCCTGATGTTTGTTAGATGTGAATATATGAGTCACATCTAAAGTTTCGAAAGGGGAAATAGCCTGGACCCTACTGGGAGCTAACCATCAGGGTATGCTGGCATGTTGAAAATGAATATTTTCAGGTGATCCGAGCAAGTCGTAGTTCGGAATCGATTAAGCAAGGATTACTCGATCAATCATTCGGGCTAGTAGCTGATGAATTACTTGTGCTTCCTCTTCGCCCGATGGCTGCTTCCAAATCGAAAAGTTCCTCAAAAGAGAGTTCTCGATGGCGCATATTCGGATGCACGCACAGTAAGTGATTTTCAAGTTGTGTAAAACTTTTCTGCATGAATGTTTGCAGTTGAAGAAACATGCCGTTATTTTGATGGAACGGGCAAAGATCGATTGACCTATGATCTGAAGCGACATGGCCCAATAGCGGACGCCAGAGGCGGTTTCTCATTTTATATGAGGACACGATCATTGAACGGGGCCATTCTATCGTCGGTGGGGAGTCAAGGTGATTTTGTGCTGGTTCAATTACGTGACGGTCAGTTGATGGTGGTCATCGATTTTGGTAAGTCGACTTGATAATTTGGGTGTGCGTTCTGTTCCAGGATCAGCTAATGTAACCTGCTGTACTATGTTTCAGGGGCGGGTCAGCCACGAGTTCTATCCGCTTCGATCAATGTGAACGACAACGAATGGCACAGTGTCGCTGTACACTATGTGTACGACGACTGTACACTGTTCGTTGATGGAATGCGGATTATCACGGCTTCAAATCCTTTACTGGGTTATCGATTGGATCTTGATCGAACAGTGAGTAGCTTTGGGACTAGATTTGTATTTCTGGTGACAGTTTTTCTTTCCTTTTTAGGTTTTGTTGGGCGGCGCTCAGTATTCGGAACCATTTTTGAAATTTATGGTTGCCGAGAACTTTACTGGCTACCTGAACAATCTTGTTTGGAATGGGCGATTGATGAACTCGGTATCTGGAAAATCGCATAAATGTCACGCTGTAAGCGAAAGTAGGCACTTGTGTTTTGGTCCCCCCCGCACTTCTTGGGCCCGGGAGTGAATATGAAAGCAACATCTAGCATACTGAATCTTTAAGGGATGGGTTGGGGGACCAAAGCACAAGAGTTACCCCTTGGGTATGAAAAAATTGATCGAAAATGGATTTCAGGATTCGAGACCTGATCCTGGCACATTGATATCGTTCCAAAATGGAAACGCGTGGGTGCAAAAACGAGGCCGCGTGTTCGAACGGTCACCGTTCGTCGATAGTGTCGAAACATTGTTAGCCGTTCGTTTGAGTGCACGTTTTCGAACGGTATCGGAAAGTGGTCACATTTGGAGATCTGTCGAAAAGGAACGAGCCATTTCGGACATTTTGTCCAATTTCAACGTCACATTGGTCGATGGCATTTTGTCGTGTCGAATGCTCCTCAACGGCGATTTGTTCACGCTGAAATCCCGACGCCGTGTTGATGATGGATTGTGGCATCAATTCGATTTGACGCTGAAGAGTCATCTGGTGGAATTGGCAGTCGATAATCAACCCATCGTCCGCCTGGAGGCGAATTTTCAATTACTCTCACCGCCGGATGGATTATACACACTGGGTGGAGATGATTTCGTTGGGTGCATTGAAAATATGATGATCGATGGTCAAATGGTGAATTTACGTCAAGTGGAGAAGCAATGGCCCGTTGGAGACGATGCTGGAATCATGTGGGATCAGTGTTCGATGTGGGATAGGTAAGTGGATTTTGTAGGATTTGGGTGTAGGGATTAGAGAGCGATATTTGCTTTTCATTTAGGTGCCACCCAAACCCGTGCGCGAATGGCGGTACGTGTCATCGAGGCTGGAACGATTTCACTTGCTCGTGTCCGTACGGCTATTCGGGCCAGCGATGCTCAACTGTGGACTTGCCTCACAATTGCCAAGAACATCGGGAATTCTATCGTTCTCGCTACATGTTCAGAGTGACAATCGATATGGACGATTTCGGTCCGTTAAGCGCCTTGGAAGTGGAATGCGGTCAGGATGGTGCCACGGTGTTGCGACACGATCAGACGGAGCCAGTGGAGATTTACGGTTTCATGGATCGTGGATCGGCGAGGATCTATTTCAATTACGCTGGCAGTGATCAGAATGATCGGAAGACTTCTTTGGCCATCGCGGGTTTGACCAAGCGAGCCAAAGAGTGCAGTCAGGAGATGTCGTATAATTGTCACGGCGGGGCCACGTTGATGGGCAAGAATATTAGCGGGCGTGAAACGAGCCCGTCGTCATGGTGGCTGAGCTGGATGGCGACGAATGTGTACGCGTGGGGGCATGGAGAACCGGACACTATGATGTGCTCGTGCGCCGTATTTGGGACGTGTTCGACAGGAGGGTAAGTGAAGAGGATATACGCGAGTATGGGCATAGGGGTACGGTTGCAGGCCAACCCCCTGGGAGTGGTTCACGTCTTCTCTGGGATCTTGTAGAAAAGGCCCGCTTCTGAAGTTCCATGAAAATCCTTGCCAATCTTAATTACAATAAAAAGGTCGCATTATTTTGTAAGTTTTGTAAAAACCGGCTGAGAAATAGTTTCTTCATCAAAAAAATGGCGGAGAAAGTTGCACAAATTTGATTTCCGTCGGCCCATATGTTATTTTTTGTTTCAGGAACTGTAATTGCGACAGTGGCAGTATATCCAGCGGCGAGGATATCGGCAATGTGACTAGAAAAGAGCTGCTCCCCGTTCGTCGTGTGTTTGTCGGAGATACCGATTTCGAGCAGAAGCGTGCTCTGGTTGGTGTGGGACCAATGATATGCACTGGAGATGGTATGGTGCTGTCATTTGATAGAAATGGAGGTAAAAATTCGTTGATTTTAGAAGCTTTGGAGTCAGCAACGTTTTTGGATCGGCGTGCTTTTATGGAAATTCCATTCCAAGTCAGCAATACGGACTCGTCGATCATGTCTGGATACTTGCAATTTCGGACGCGGGAATGTTTGCTATCGATATTGTCGACCGTACGTCGATTCGAGACGGAAGAGGAAGATGATGGGTGCGAGTATATGCGGTTGCACGTGGAAAGTAAGGCTCATTTTCTAGCTAATTTTAACCTCAATTTGGACACGGACTTGGTATTTAGATTGCCGAAGTGCAGTGTTGACGATTTGCGGCGGTGGAGGCGTGACAAAAACTGTGGCTAACTTCAGTCGATCGATAAATGATGGTGCGTGGCATGCGATCAAGTTCACTGTGACACCAACGAATGTCCATATTTCGCTGGACAATGAAGAGACGACGAAAACGAGTATGGACCATTTATATACAGCGCCCGATTTCGATAATATTTTGGCTTGGCGGCTTGGTATGAGGAAACGTACTCGATTTTTTGGAGGAGGTTTATTAATTATGGTCGTCTTTTTAGGTGCGACTGAGGAATATGGTTCCGGGTTCACGGGAGCAATCAGGTCGGTCTTTTTGAACGGGCATTTGGCTCCTGTCTCGGATTTGGATCGCATCGGACGTGTCCAAGGGATGGTGAAATCGGGATTAGTAAATCGGTGCGTGGAAGTGGACGAGAATGGAATCAAGGACGGCGATGGATGGTGTTTGAATGGCGGTCGATGCGAAGAGTATTATCACAAGGTTGCGTGCGATTGTTCGTCGACGTCGTTTACTGGATCGCGATGTCAGCGAGGTATGCTTGGTTTGGGTTGGATACTTGTAGAATTGGGCTTATATTGGGGTTTGTTATAGACGTATCTTACGATCTTATTGGCGCATTTACGTTCGCTAGCGATCTGAGCAAGGTGTCCGCCACGACGACTGTTTATGGAACGGAAGCAATGGAAGGAATGGTGGATTTCTTGCGGCTTGGATTTCAGACGAGAAGTGTGAAAAGCGCGTTGTTGCGAGGTTTTGATAAACGAACGAAAACGGACGTTTTGGCGTTACTTCTAACGGATACTGGTAAGACTGTAGTGGGGGCAAGCACGCGATGGTAGGATTGGAGGAGAGAAAAAGCAGCTTTTTCTGTCACGTCATGCTTGGCGCAAGGCCATTTTTATTTTTAGGCACCTTGCGGTTGCTGTACACCGAAAACTATACCCCGTTTACAATAGAAGAGGACAGTCGAAATTTCGCTGATGGTTTCTTCCACGATGTAACGATCCGCGTCGATTCTGAAAATCGATCGATAACCATGGAAGTAAGTAATTTTGCGCTATTATGGTGCGTTTAATGACTTGTTTTGAATTTGATTAAGATTGATCACTCACGTATTCGAAAACTTGAATGGCATTTTCCGAGCAGTGTCCGTCCCATTCTGAATCGTCTGGACTGGATTGTTGGAGATGATGGTATAGGTTTATTCTTTCTTATTGAGTTTTAAATGCGATTCATTTGCTTTTAGGTTTGACTAGCCTCTTTTCTGGCTGCCTCGCAAGGCTGCAGATTGGTCAGAGCTTCTTTCCGTTCAAGTCCTTAGGCGCTATGTTGCGCGCGGTGGGCGATGGCAGTGGCACTCAGTATCGTAAGTCGATCTGCCCGGCGATCGAGGACAACTTGCCCGAAAGTGATGCTCATTCTGTTACACCCGGAGCAACGTGGCCGAACGAAGTTCTAGTAGCACCGCTCGATGCATCCACGAGTTGGGTCGACGCGCCGCGCGTGAAAGTACGTCCGATGAAACAACCCGCCGATCGATCACTTATTGTGGGAGGTGAGAGTTTGAGTGGAACTTATGTGGTCTGAAAGTGAACCATTGGTTTTATGTTGCAGCTGCTGCAGCAGTGGCCATGTGCGTATTGATGTTAATTCTGTGCTGCCTGATTCGATTCTGCCGAAATCGACCAGCTGGAGAATACAAGACGCACGAAGAAACGTTATATCTTAGCGGACCGATGTCGGGAAGGGACAGTAGTCAGCAAGCATTGGTGAGCGCTGCGGGCGGAGAAGCGTCCCCGTCGCCAATGGAAAGACGAGAATGGTTCATTTGAGGTACTGTGTTAGAATTGCCACTTCTGAGCTTTAGGATTGGAGACGGATTTGTGGGTTTTGGATTTGGTTGTTGGGCTAGCGATGGGGAAGTTGTTAGGCTTTGATTCGTTGTTGCTGATCTCTTCCGCTTTGATTTTGTTGCCAGACGAGACTAGCTTTAATGCGACTACATAATTATCGAGCGAGGTTTGTTTCTGTGCGCTTTTTTGGCATGCACGATTTTGAGTACTGCGTTTGCCCATTTTGGCCTATTTGAGCCTATGTTTAATTTCGGATACCAGTCCCGCGGAAAGTCAGGGAATGCGCTTTGGAATTCTGGATTTTCTGTGCAATTTTTTAGCCTTGTGATTCGATATGCACTAATGGCACGAGTGTTTTATGCAGTGCAGTGTTAGGATATGACTGAGCAATAGTGCTCCTTTGATGATGTTCGTGCATGGGTGTACAGTAGGTATGCTTTTTATACCACTTTTTAGTAGGTGCATTTGTAAGCTGGTGCAGGTTATTTGGCGAAATGAGGTGTAAAGATCGAGCTAGTTTGGTTTGAAGGTTGAGGGCTCATCAACCGTGATATAGTGATGTAATTTTGAGGATGCAAAGAGACTGCTGGTGTCCCCTGTGCGTGTATACAGCATGGGTCGGTCGGCCGTGGGGTTATCGCGAATTATTGCTTGCGTTTGCGTCAGTCCACGTGGGGGGGGGTATCGTCTGGAGTGTTTAGGTCAGCTCTAGTCATACTTGGGGTGGGTAAAACATGTATGGCAATTACCATACATGTTTTGAGTTGCGACCAGATAAGCCGCCAGTGGGTCCAGCCTTGGGGCAGGTCTGATGATAAAACAGAAGCGTTGTACTCGGATTTTGTGAGGAGGTTATCAACAGGCGCGGTAGCTGCCTGTTTAGCCCAGCCATACAGACGCGCAATTTTAGGCGGGCAACTTTGATCGTTCATAACTCGACAGCAAATCAACAAAAATGCACAAAATTTTGGGGTGAGCTATGTTTGCCATGAACAATGATCGAGCAAAATTTTGTTGGAAATGGCTCAGCCGGTCTCGAGATTCAAAATGCACG
>JASANH010001013.1:0-116383 GCA_030248295.1 Mesodorylaimus sp. YZB2_4
GATTGCAGAATTGATTAGCTCTGTTTCTTCGGCTCCGAATGTCTACAGCATGATGTCTTCGTACGATGTTCGGTTTTATAGCGAGTCGTATGATGAGTTCTTCAGTCACATAGGTTCGCTGGCTACCGCTATCGAGAAGAATTTGTCCCTTGACTGATCGAGGAGTTTTACCTAACGCTTGGATATCACCCACAGCCGTCTGCAGAAGCACTGTTTACTTAGAGGTGAACAGACTGGTGCTTACATCAGAAGCGAGGGTCGTTGTGGTTGCCCTAGTATCAGTATGCTGTTCATTTGATCGCTTGTTGCATAGGCTTGAATTATGGCTGTTTTTTTGACAATGATAGCACTTTATTTTTGCCCAGCACTGATCAGTTTGATTGCCTGGTTTGAGACATCACCAGCAGTTGTCCTTGAGTTTTGTCTTCCGTTCCTCGACTGTAGACACTTGTTGGCATTCATCAGCTTAATGCTTGCCCCTGCAGTAGACGCATAGAAAAGGCTTGTCCTTGATGAGTTCTCGACTGGTAGTGGCAGCTTTTAACACACGTTTTGCTCTGTTCTTGCTGTTGACCATGGAAGAAGGGCTCGTTTTGGGCACGACGGGTGTCCCGATGTCATGCCGCTGTGATGGCTTGCCTGATCGTGCTTGTCTTTTGTTTCTCTTATTGCATAGTGTGCTCACGGGCAACAGCATCATGGATTGCTACCTTCCTGGCCGGTTCGGCTTGAAGTTTTTTTAACACCGTGTGATCGGTGGGCTTTTTCTGTAGATCATCTTGAGAATAAACGCCGAAAGTTTTTGCTAGAGCACTTTTGTGGTCCAAGATTCATCAACTGTGTCACCTATTAAATTGATCGAGCGCAAATGCGTTTTGAGATTGATTTGCAGTTGGCGCAAGTCTTACATGTTGCGAGCAGTCCCGAGATTTACGATGGCCTTATTATGCATTAAAATGATTACATTGTCATTTCCACAGCGTTCCTTGAGTAACTGTACCGCAGTTTTGTAGTTCTTACCAGTTACTGCCGAACCATCGACTACTGATTTCGCATCGATTGTCAGTTGAGCCATAAGATAGGCCATTTTCGTTACAGGCGGGACAGCATCGTTCGCATGAACAGAGGCGTGCCCCGCCCTGCCCTGCCCAGCGCTGGCTGACAACAGTACAACGCTCCCAACCTTATCTGACCTGACCCGACCCACGTTGCATGATTTTGTCTCTACTTTGAAAATCTCAACACTCACTCAAGATTCTAGCAAGGAATTTTTTTTTATGTCGCATGATGTTCAACCGATCGATTTCAAAATCTTATTGCTTTCTCTTTCTGAGCGAAGCAAATTGTATTTTTCCCAACATTAATAATTCAAATTGCACTACGAAAAATCAACATTTGAGTATTTTCTGGTGGCAAACGGCCTCAATTGCAAAAACTGATATTCTTTGCCACAGAGAACGTAGATCGCAGGAAGAATTTTCGAAAATTTCAGACTGACAAATCAGAACAATAACGAAAAAGCCGACGGATCACCAAAAGTGAAACACGAAAATTTAACTGGACAAACTAAACAGAGCAACCAGGGCACTTTTCCCAGCCAGTAATATTAACGAATGGTAAAAACAGCTAACAAAAACAGCACTTACGCGTAACACGGCAAACAAAAATAATTCCGCCTGCTGGTGGTATTTGTGTTAAAATTCAGTTTTTAGGCAAGAAAAAATTTATAAGATAAAATCTTCCGATTGAACCATCAAAGAATGATCTGTGCAATTGAACTTATAGAAAAATCAACTTTTCTGTCCGCAGCTTCGATGGTTATTGCTGTGGACGTGTTTTCAGTACATCGTCGTTGTTGTCGTTGTCATCGTTCTGAGGGCTCTTCTGGAAGATCGTTGGCCATGGCGGAAAAAGCTGACTGCCGAATTTCTTCACATTTTCGTCAATTTTTAGTTGAGTTATATACGAGGGAAAGTTGTCCGCTTAAAACTGCGCATCTTTGTGGCCGGGCTCAACAAGCGACTACTGTGCATGTTGATACAATGTGGCAAGCGTCCTTACGTCGTGAATGAATAAAGCATTTGTAGGATTCTTGATCTTATCAAGGTCTTATTAAGTGTATGCCCACCCGTGACTATTGTATGAGTATTGGTCTTATCAAGTGTATGCTAAACCCACCCATAAGCAGCATTGTTAAGCAGGAGGCATTAGTGCCACACAGCGAACACGCACAGCCAGTACCAGTTTTTACCTTGGAGGCTCGACGTCTTCCTAGGTAGTTCCTTGCTGACCAAAACGGAACTCGAGAAGACTACAACTTTGCATGGCTGCTGGTATTTATTCCAGGTATTTACCTTGCTGGTTACTGGATTTTTAAGCCTTAAAGGGCCACAGACACGCTCTTAGGGAGCGAAACTGTGGAAAATACCTATCAACACGAAAAAAAAATAAATTTCTGTTTTGGACCAGCCGTTTGCGTAAAAAATCGTCCTGCAATTTCAAATCCTGATTACCGCGAAAAACAAAGTGCAAAAGCAGGTTCAGTATGTTTAGCGCAAACGCACCCCGACTTCCTACTGTAGTGTGCGCACATAATTCGGCGGTCGCAACGACAGCCGCGGATGAAATTCGATTCTGTATGAACAGATATTTTAGGAAAATACTGTCTCTAGAATCACGACATTTTTTAAAAGAATTTGAAAATTTTTTTGAAATGTTCCCTCTTAAAGTTTGGAAAACAAGTTGTAACATTTGTGGAATTTCGAAAAACAGTATCTTGGTCTATCATTGTTGAAGATGTCTCACGTCGAGTTTATGCGTGTATGCAAGTGTGGCTCTCCCTCGATAAGGAAACAGAAAGATCGAAATTGGCACGTGGTCTCAGGTACGTGCCATTTTCGATACTGCCGCCGTGTGATGGATCCGCAAAAGGTCAGGCTGGTACGATTGGTCGTATTCCTCATTCTCAAAAGCGTTTTTGAACCCCATGGAAAGAGAAGAAACAAACGCCAAGTATTCTAGCTCACGAAGGAGTCGACCTGTTTTTGAGAGCCTGGTGACAACAACACAAACTTGCTAGCTGTAAGGCCACTCTCTGCTACACAATCTTACTCCCCATCTGAGAAAAAATGTCCTGCCCATAAAAAACCTCCCCCCATCTATTTATATTCGTCCATATTTTCTATCGACAAATATATTTCAGCTAAGAAAAAATTTCCTGCCTATAAAAAAGCTTTCCTCATTCATTTATATTCGTCTACATTTTCTATCGACAAAATTATCTCAGCATACCAAACTTATCTTTGAGAGAGCCTGCTTCGTCAAGCCAACCGATGGCAATGCGCTCAACCCTCCCAGTTTAAGTTTTTGAACTCTGAAAAACTGAAGCGCAAGTTTTCGATTGGGCCGCTTTTGAGTTGCACTCCCACAGTATTGTTATATTGTAATATCGAGATATATACTTTTGTGTGTGAAAAAAAAACAACTTTAACTTTTTAATAGAACTTGATA
Organism: Mesodorylaimus sp. YZB2_4; assembly: GCA_030248295.1. Classification (NCBI taxonomy): domain Eukaryota; kingdom Metazoa; phylum Nematoda; class Enoplea; order Dorylaimida; family Dorylaimidae; genus Mesodorylaimus; species Mesodorylaimus sp. YZB2_4. The sequence continues at coordinate 3,511 of JASANH010001013.1, forward strand.
TAGTGTAAAGTTACACCGAGAAACGAAATTTCATCGCTTTATGACATCAGGCTGTTGAGATATCGCTGTTGGTGTGGCACATGTACCACATGGGGGATGCAACCGCGCCCCCATGGATAAGAGTCAGTCGTCGTATTTTGGCGAAACCAGGAACCCACCGAAACCCAAACAAACGCAGATCTAACGATAAGACACCACCGTCCTAGCTTCAACCAACTTTGATTCATCCTCACCCCACATCTGAAGTTGTGATATTTATCATTGATTGCTAAAAGTATGTATTAAATTTGTCTCCTTTTCCAACCAATAATTTCCATACAAAATAATTTCTGACAAGAGCACTGGTCCTAGAGTCAATCTATTTCCGTTTTTTATTTCACCGACAAATACCAGCTTGAGTCAGGGAGATCATCTTGTGCTACGTTGATCATATCTGATCATTCAGATAATGCAACTACAGCATGCTGGTAGACCATTTTTTAAACCTGTAAAGTTGCTCAGTTGTGGAAGCGCGGCAGTGGTATTATGCTCAACCTGTCGATCATGAGCAAATCTCTCAACCTCACTACAGAAGAATCAGCTCAATAATCAATCAGGTAGTTTTCTTAATTTTTAGATCCTTTTGGTATGGAGTGCATCACTGAGTTTTCATTATACGCGAGGATCACGTATTTAAACACGGGCCTGGCCGCCCATTTGCCGAGGCGTGCGAGATGGCGAGCGCAACATTACCGAATTTTTAAACCAAACTAAATTAAACTAAACTTTTTTAAACGCTCCTGCTCGCCACGATTATATGACACAAAAAAGGCTACATTAAAGTAACTTCTGAAGGTACCCAAGAAGGCACAAAAGCATGGGATTTCCTGCTGACGTTTGCGCTGATAAATAAAAAATTTAGCCCACAAAAGAAGCACATTAACTGCAACTGGAACATCTAGCGACCCAAAAAAAACCATTTCATACGACACATTACATCAAAACGAACACGACGCTAATTTATTCTGAAAAAACTCTCAAAGGTCTGTTAGGCATCTACATTTAAAAAAGTAATGAACGATTGTATCTGGAGATACCTCGAAGTGGGCGCAGTGGTGCAACAGTTCTAGTCACCAACCTTTCAAGACGGAAACATAGAGTTCGACTCTGTGAAGTGGTGAAACTTTGCCTCTTTTAAAATTTTTTAATCTAAACTGGGGTGCTCAGTATTGAGAAATAAAGTCTTGGTTAGGCCAGAAAACGGCAGAAATCAGCGAAACATAAATAGACTACGATTTTGTTATGAGGAAGCCCCTGACAATGCAATGGGCTTAGCATGCTGCTATGCTTCTACTGATTTCTAAGTACTTTCACAGTATCGAAGCTTCTGGCTCGAGAAAACTCCCATTCCTCTTATGCAGACACATGATTTCACAGATGACAAAGTCAAATGTCGTTGTGGTCCAGGTGGTAATCAGAGAAGCGAATTTAGAAACACGTGTCTTCAGTTTCCATTCTTCACTCAAGCTCTTGTTTTTTGGTAATTTCCCTTGTTTGGCGTCTAGATCGCTTTCGTGACCTTCTCACGAAACTACTGATTGCATTTTTTCCTACTTTCCAATTACTTGAACTTAAATACAGTATCGATCTTATTGTTAGTGTTTTGTGAGCATGTGCAGAAGGTACAGTGAACAAGTACCAGATTTACACATATAGAATTCATACGGCAGGCAACAGATTGCGCCTGCTGCGTCTTATTGATTATTGGCGCAGGCATGCCAACGAAAAAGTCAGGTTTAGCCGTGAAAACAATGGGCAGGTGCACTAACTTACCAACATTTGGCGGGCCCAAAACCTGTTCAACGAGGCTTACTCATGGTCAGTTCCTTTAAAGATGTACTGGCACGGGGAGGGGGGGGGTAACCGCTGACAAAGTAACAATACCCACCGAATCAACAGGGCAGGGAAAATATTTTGACGCGACAAAACTTTTCAGATCCGCCCCGTTCTCATGCTAAACGCTCGAGAAATATTTTCTGAGGAACGCCAAACGGGCGCCGTTTTTGATATGAGCAGTCAAAACCTGAACATCAACTGCCGATGTGCGCACACTGTAAGACGCAAAAATCTCGAAATTTTTGATTAAAATCTCCAGATTTTCTATAAAAGGTGCAAAAGCATTGCAATAAAGAGTATTTTGTGTCAATCCGAAATTTAGCGGCTACAAGAACGAGTCTATCGTCAATTATGGACGAACTCAGTGCTAGAGAATTGGATGAATCTAATGAAATAGCTAAGCCATCAGTGTCGTTCAAACCTAAGGTGTCTTCAATGAACAGTCCTCAATGTCCAAATTTTCGCACCACTCTGCGTCAGTCGGGTTCTGTTGGAAGCGAAAAAATGATAAGGCGCTTTGACGGTTTGATAGTGGCTGCAAACGACGCACTTGGGAACCATGCCGAAATTGAAGGCTCCAAAAATGCTTATTAGTCAAACAATTACTATCGCAAAATGATACAATTGCGTATTCATCCATAGCAGCTTTTAGACAGCAAAATTACAAAAAAACAATTTTTCTCATTCGTTGTGGGAATGTTTTTCTCATTTGTTTTTCTCAAACAATTGTGGAAATTTTTCTCATTTTTGAAAGTTTTTCACACTGTGTGCGCACATCGGCAGTTGATGTTCAGGTTTTGACTGCTTATATCAAAAACCGCGCTCGTTTTGCGTTCCTCAGAAAATATTTCTCGAGCGTTTAGTATGAGAACGGGGTGGATCTGAAAAGTTTTGCCGCGCCAAAATATTTTCCCCGCCCTGCTGATTCGGTGGGTATTGTTACTTTGTCAGCGGTCACCCCCCGTGCCAGTACATCTTTAAGATCCGCGAGCATTGCGGCACTCCACCACAGTGATTGAGCGATTTGCAGAACGACATTGGCTTTGATTTAGATCCGTTGTCCACGTTCGCCCTTCAAATAGAGCTCGACGATTGCAGAATTGATTAGCTCTGTTTCTTCGGCTCTGAATGTCTACAGCATGATGTCTTCGTACGATGTTTGGTTTTATAGCGAGTCGTATGATGAGTTCTTCAGTCACATAGGTTCGCTGGCTACCGCTATCGAGAAGAATTTGTCCCTTGACTGATCGGGGAGTTTGACCTAACGCTTGGATATCACCCACAGCCGTCTGCAGGAGCACTGTTCAATTAGAGGTGAACAGACTGGTGCTTACATCAGAAGCGAGGGTCGTTGTGGTTGCCCTAGTATCAGTATGCTGTTCATTTGATCGCTTGTTGCATAGGCTTGAATTATGGCTGTCTTCTCGACAATGATAGCAATTTATTTTTGCCCAGCACCGATCAGTTTGATTGCCTGGTTTGAGACATCACCAGCAGTTGTCCTTGAGTTTTGTCTTCCGTTCCTCGACTGTAGACACTTGTTGGCATTCATCAGCTTAATGCTTACCCCTGCAGTAGACGCATAGAAAAGGCTTGTCCTTGATGACTTCTCGACTGGTAGTGGCAGCTTTTAACACACGTTTTGCTCTGTTCTTGCTGTTGACCATGGAAGAAGGGCTCGTTTTGGGCACGACGGGTGTCCCGATGTCATGCCGCTGTGATGGCTTGCCTGATCGTGCTTGTCTTTTGTTTCTCTTATTGCATAGTGTGCTCACGGGCAACAGCATCATGGATTGCTACCTTCCTGGCCGGTTCGGCTTGAAGTTTTTTTAACACCGTGTGATCGGTGGGCTTTTTCTGTAGATCATCTTGAGAATAAACGCCGAAAGTTTTTGCTAGAGCACTTTTGTGGTCCAAGATTCATCAACTGTGTCACCTATTAAATTGATCGAGCGCAAATGCGTTTTGAGATTGATTTGCAGTTGGCGCAAGTCTTACATGTTGCGAGCAGTCTCGAGATTTACGATAGCCTTATTATGCATTCAAATGTTTACACTGTCATTTCCACAGCGTTCCTTTAGTAACTGTACCGCAGTTTTGTAGTTCTTACCAGTTACTGCCGAACCATCGACTACTGATTTCGCATCGATTGTCAGTTGAGTCATAAGATAGGCCATTTTCGTGACAGGCGGGACAGCATCGTTCGCATGAACAGAGGCGTGCCCCGCCCTGCCCTGCCCAGCGCTGGCTGACAACAGTACAACGCTCCCAACCTTATCTGACCTGACCCGACCCACGTTGCATGATTTTGTCTCTACTTTGAAAATCTCAACACTCGCCCAAGATTCTAGCAAGGAATTTTTCTTTATGTCGCATGATGTTCAACCGATCGATTTCAAAATCTTATTGCTTTCTCTTTCTGAGCGAAGCAAATTGTATTTTTCCCAACATTATTAATTCAAATTGCACTACGAAAAATCAACATTTGAGTATTTTCTGGTGGCAAACGGCCTCAATTGCAAAAACTGATATTCTTTGCCACAGAGAACGTAGATCGCAGGAAGAATTTTCGAAAATTTCAGACTGACAAATCAGAACAATAACGAAAAAGCCGACGGATCACCAAAAGTGAAACACGAAAATTTAACTGGACAAACTAAACAGAGCAACCAGGGCACTTTCCCCAGCCAGTAATATTAACGAATGGTAAAAACAGCTAACAAAAACAGCACTTACGCGTAACACGGCAAACAAAAATAATTCCGCCTGCTGGTGGTATTTGTGTTAAAATTCAGTTTTTAGGCAAGAAAAAATTTATAAGATAAAATCTTTCGATTGAACCATCAAAGAATGATCCGTGCAATTGAACTTATAGAAAAATCAACTTTTCTGTCCGCAGCTTCGATGGTTATTGCTGTGGACGTGTTTTCAGTACATCGTCGTTGTTGTCGTTGTCATCGTTCTGAGGGCTCTTCTGGAAGATCGTTGGCCATGGCGGAAAAAGCTGACTGCCGAATTTCTTCACATTTTCGTCAATTTTTAGTTGAGTTATATACGAGGGAAAGTTGTCCGCTTAAAACTGCGCATCTTTGTGGCCGGGCTCAACAAGCGACTACTGTGCATGTTGATACAATGTGGCAAGCGTCCTTACGTCGTGAATGAATAAAGCATTTGTAGGATTCTTGATCTTATCAAGGTCTTATTAAGTGTATGCCCACCCGTGACTATTGTATGAGTATTGGTCTTATCAAGTGTATGCTAAACCCACCCATAAGCAGCATTGTTAAGCAGGAGGCATTAGTGCCACACAGCGAACACGCACAGCCAGTACCAGTTTTTACCTTGGAGGCTCAACGTCTTCCTAGGTAGTTCCTTGCTGACCAAAACGGAACTCGAGAAGACTACAACTTTGCATGGCTGCTGGTATTTATTCCAGGTATTTACCTTGCTGGTTACTGGATTTTTAAGCCTTAAAGGGCCACAGACACGCTCTTAGGGAGCAAAACTGTGGAAAATACCTATCAACACGAAAAAAAAAATAAATTTCTGTTTTGGACCAGCCGTTTGCGTAAAAAATCGTCCTGCAATTTCAAATCCTGATTACCGCGAAAAACAAAGTGCAAAAGCAGGTTCAGTATGTTTAGCGCAAACGCACCCCGACTTCCTACTGTAGTGTGCGCACATAATTCGGCGGTCGCAACGACAGCCGCGGATGAAATTCGATTCTGTATGAACAGATATTTTAGGAAAATACTGTCTCTAGAATCACGACATTTTTTAAAAGAATTTGAAAATTTTTTTGAAATGTTCCCTCTTAAAGTTTGGAAAACAAGTTGTAACATTTGTGGAATTTCGAAAAACAGTATCTTGGTCTATCATTGTTGAAGATGTCTCACGTCGAGTTTATGCGTGTATGCAAGTGTGGCTCTCCCTCGATAAGGAAACAGAAAGATCGAAATTGGCACGTGGTCTCAGGTACGTGCTATTTTCGATACTGCCGCCGTGTGATGGATCCGCAAAAGGTCAGGCTGGTACGATTGGTCGTATTCCTCATTCTCAAAAGCGTTTTTGAACCCCATGGAAAGAGAAGAAACAAACGCCAAGTATTCTAGCTCACGAAGGAGTCGACCTGTTTTTGAGAGCCTGGTGACAACAACACAAACTTGCTAGCTGTAAGGCCACTCTCTGCTACACAATCTTACACCCCATCTAAGAAAAAATGTCATGCCCATAAAAAACCTTCCCCAATCTATTTATATTCGTCCATATTTTCTATCGACAAATTTATTTCAGCTAAGAAAAAATTTCCTGCCTATAAAAAAGCTTTCCTTATTTATTTATATTCGTCTACATTTTCTATCGACAAAATTATCTCAGCATACCAAACTTATCTTTGAGAGAGCCTGCTTCGTCAAGCCAACCGATGGCAATGCGCTCAACCCTCCCAGTTTAAGTTTTTGAACTCTGAAAAACTGAAGCGCAAGTTTTCGATTGGGCCGCTTTTGAGTTGCACTCCCACAGTATTGTTATATTGTAATATCGAGATATATACTTTTGTGTGTGAAAAAAAAACAACTTTAACTTTTTAATAGAACTTGATATAGTGTAAAGTTACACCGAGAAACGAAATTTCATCGCTTTATGACATCAGGCTGTTGAGATATCGCTGTTGGTGTGGCACATGTACCACATGGGGGATGCAACCGCGCCCCCATGGATAAGAGTCAGTCGTCGTATTTTGGCGAAACCAGGAACCCACCGAAACCCAAACAAACGCAGATCTAACGATAAGACACCACCGTCCTAGCTTCAACCAACTTTGATTCATCCTCACCCCACATCTGAAGTTGTGATATTTATCATTGATTGCTAAAAGTATGTATTAAATTTGTCTCCTTTTCCAACCAATAATTTCCATACAAAATAATTTCTGACAAGAGCACTGGTCCTAGAGTCAATCTATTTCCGTTTTTTATTTCACCGACAAATACCAGCTTGAGTCAGGGAGATCATCTTGTGCTACGTTGATCATATCTGATCATTCAGATAATGCAACTACAGCATGCTGGTAGACCATTTTTTAAACCTGTAAAGTTGCTCAGTTGCGGAAGCGCGGCAGTGGTATTATTCTCAACCTGTCGATCATGAGCAAATCTCTCAACCTCACTACAGAAGAATCAGCTCAATAATCAATCAGGTAGTTTTCTTAATTTTTAGATCCTTTTGGTATGGAGTGCATCACTGAGTTTTCATTATACGCGAGGATCACGTATTTAAACACGGGCCTGGCCGCCCATTGGCCGAGGCGTGCGAGATGGCGAGCGCAACATTACCGAATTTTTAAACCAAACTAAATTATTCAGGATATATTATCAGGAAACCTTGCGATTTTTTTGATACTCGGCCTCACTCTCTTTTGTAAATGCCGTCCCATTCTTTTAATTGTCAAAAATTTCATGAAATGAAACTAGGAAAGGTAGTACATGTGGTTTGATGCGCCTTCGAAGCAGACTGGTCCAGGCTGACAAAAGGTGATCAAGAAAGATCCTGCCTGGCTACTGGCCGGTCACATGTACTCGCGGTTTCAGGCTTGACAAGTATACCATAACAACTAGCCTCATATATGTCACCAGCGTGGGGGAGGTGGCTCCTAGAAGATCCTCACATCTGCACTCCTTGTATAGTATAGTGGATATTCCAGGGACTATGTTATGCAAAATGCTAATACTCAGGACAGCGCTTTCAATTTCATCATCTCCTGCTTTAGGCTGAATTTCGACGAATCTGCATCTTCGCTAGACTTTTTTGCAACTTTTGGCCACAGCGAGTTCCATAACGCAGGGATGGACAGTATTGCATGCCTGGCACTCTCGAGCCGATGCATGGAGTTCATGCTGATGAATATTAGTAGCCCCTCTTTAAAAGTAAAAAAGGAATTTGCTAAATCATTGCAAGAATGAGTTTTTACAGCCTTTAATGCAGATGATCTCCGCATCTTAAAAATGATCGGGCGGCCATCTAAAGCAAGATAGATGGGTCAAGGAGCTAGGATATAACACACGCTTGAAATGGTGAATGCTCAGGAGGAATCTCAGAAGACATCATTTTAACGTTACACAACTCGGGAAAACATTTTTGTCAGTCGCACTTGTAAGAGTCAGGCTTGCAATTGGAGTCATAGGTCTTGCCGTGAGATTATCAGTTCTGTCGTCTGTCCAATTGCCTAAGAACATTGATATGCGAGTTTGGGTGCAAAAATTATAATGACAGCGATTTGAAGCCAATGTACTTAATTCATTACGAATTGCTATCTGAACTGCTTATAAGAGTTAGCTTTATCTCTATGACTCGGACATGAAGGAATCATCTGTATATGTTGGGCGTACAAACATGGATAAGCCTCAGTCGGTATGTTCGTGTTAGCCCTTAGTGAAACTGCTTAGAGCACTGGAGCAATCGAATTTCCGTTGCCTGGTGCCGGTGGGATAGGATAATCTTGTCCTGATCTACATTACCTTGCTTTGCTAAACCAGTTTCTCCATACTTATGTTGTACTTGTTTAGTAGCGCTCTGTAAACTCTGGGGCTCGATGCTAAAACGTCGTGATTTTGTTGCACTGTGATCCAGTTTATGATAAGGCACAGGGAGATCATGAAACAAGCTCTCTCCAGGCTTTCAAACCATTTTGCTTTGTGCGAATGCTAACTGCGTACCTTCGAGGTCTGGTCAGTCAAGAACACCAAGTTAAATCTTGGTACATTATCTAAACATTTTTTTAACCAACATTTTTTAAGTGTTGGACAGTGAACCTTTTGGGGTCTATCGTTAATAAGTGAATAAATTACTTCCCTGGTGCCAATTGCTGTATTGTAAAATTCGCATCCTCGGCATTCTCAGAGAGCGAGTGGACATTTGACCAAATTGTTGGTGATAGCAAAGAAGAAACAATGGCTCAGTAAACTATAAAATGCGCATTCTCCGATGTCTAGATGGGCTTATTCCACGCAAAATAGGGTGCCGCATTCACTTCTTGTGATTGATTATCATTAGCCATCAAACAGAAAGGCACACCAGATCCTCTGTTCCATGAACAACCTGCATGCAATGTCATTCAAGGTTTAATGAGTGTCACCAGCCGCGCCCAGTGACATAAATGAGGCTAGTTGTTATGGTCAACCCTAAAACCGCGAGTACATGTGACCAGCCAGTAGCCAGGCAGGATCTTTCTCGATCACCTTTTGTCAGCTTGGACCGGCCTGCTCTAAAGGCGCATGAAGCAACATGTACTACCTTTCCCAGCATAATTTCATGAATTTTTTGCTAATTTTACTTCTTTTTCAGTCCTGTGTCTTCTCTATCCGCCCACTATATCCCCCTCGAGGACTGGCCGCGTTCAAGCACATGAAATCTCGAGTGCAAAAAGCACTAATCTACAAAATCTGCCGCCCTTTTCTCAATCTTCCTCTAAATCCCTCTCTGTGACATAAGCTTGACTAAGATTGTCAGTTGCCCATGTATGGAAAATAAATATTTTATTTTGGCGGGTGACAAGCTTTCCTTCAGGATACATGCTTTAGTATTTTTGAAAGGCACTAGTAAAAAAATTAACATTCAGTTTTTTCAAACATCTTGCAGCATTTTTTCTGTTAATAGTGTCATTGGCGGCATAACATTTTAGCATTATTGTCAGCGCATCCTTCATCCTCAATTATAACCTGATTTTTCTGCCGTTTACTCGCCAAGTTTTTTAATCCGATGCGAAGGAAGAACACTTTTTTATTGCATGTTACTCTTCTCTAATCGACGTGACCTCGTGTGTATCCTTAACAAATTAAGTTTTAGTTCGAATTCAAATTTTTCGCCGTTAAATTGTTCTTTTCTGCCGCTGTCTTGTAAGTTTTATGCTCTCAAGGCTACATAAGGAAGGAAAGGGCTACGATTTTAGATAAACTTTTTAATATCTGTGTAACTATGAATATAACGTTGGCGCATTGCATGGCTCATGCAGCGACCCCGTTTTGCTTCTGACACGCGCAAGTATAAGGGAAAATGCGAGCTCTCACAAACCATTCTCCCTGTCATCTGCTGTTATTGTCAGTCACTCTTCACAACACTCTTTTTCTCTATAAACACTTTTTTTAAAGTAAATTTTTTTATTTGAATTTTTCGCTTTTTTTGAAATTTTTCGTGTAACCAGATCCTTCAAGTATTATTATCATTTTTGTGCATAGACAGCTTTAAAAATAAACAAAAAAATGTTGATTCTCATTTTTTGAATTTTCTGCCTTTCAAAAACTGTTTTTCCGTGTGTATTTATTGAGTTGATAAGCGCTTCCATGAATTTTCTGATCCCGATCAATCTATGAGCCATCAAGTTATATCCTGCAGACTTTGTCCGCGTTTTCAAATTTTTTTGGTTTTTCTGTTCAAATGGACCCACAACACAGAACAAAACTTTAAAGATTTGTAACATTTTACAGCCAGGAATCGCTCCCCGCACCTCCCTGAGTCAATTAAGCTATAAAAAGTGGCCCTGCGCCTCTCCAGACGGTTCTTATGAGGTCTAAAAGTGCAAAAACTGATAATTTTACCTGAGTGGACCTCCTTCTGAGCACCCTACAACAATTAGGGGCAATACCTGGTCAAATTCAATGCGAAAAGGCACCAGCAGTGATGTTATCCTGTCGTTTGAACATATAGCTGGATCCCCCGCTCTCACACAGCTCCAGATCGGCGTTGTGATCTATCAGGTTCATACATACATACATATATGACGCGGCACGTTTCTGCCCATAAAAAAAAAAACCAGTGAAGATTTTGAAAATATTTTTGGTACACACCTTTCCCAACTAGTTTCCTTTGTCCAAACTAAATTTTTATCGGTTTTTGCCTCATGACTCGCGAGTTAAAGCGAAAATAAAAAACCTGGTCGGGATTTTCGCCTCCGCACCGCTAGTATGAGTGGAGCCCGAATGGATAGAGATTTTGGAAATTCCTTAAAAAGAATTTATTCTAGTGTAAAGTTACACCAAGAAACAAAATTTCCTTGCCTTAAGACATCAGGCTGTTGAGATATCGTTGTTAGTGTGGCACATGTACTACATGGATCACCCCGATTATTTTGTTCCCGTTTCACCTAAGTCCCGTTCATCTTATTACCCTCATCTTAATTTTTTGAAAAATTTAATATGGCCCGCATAACGGGGTTCTCCCTTTACGCCAAAGAACATATTTGAATACCAGCATTGGCCGCCAATTTCGCCGAGGCGTGCGAGATAGCCAGCGCAGCGTGACCGCAATGCTGAACGAGCCCAGTGGAAAAGCCAGGCGGCCTCGTTGCGCCTGAAACCTGGAACGGCTTTTTAGTTACAACTACAGAATACCCGTTTAGTGGTTGGGAAATACACCCTTTGCCTCCACCAAGACCACCCAGGCGATGTAATGTGAAAGATTGTTTAGAAGAATTTCCGGATAACGGTGATAAGTGCAAGAGGTGCATTTCAAATTAAGTTGAGAAAGAGAAGAATTATAGAGCGTATCCCTCCTTCGATCAGGCCAAACATCGAGGCGTGCCAGCCGCAAAAGAAATAGAGTTGCGAGTAGAATTCGCCAAAAAATACTACAAAAAATCAAATGGACTATGGTCATTTAGATTATGTGGATAGTTCACGTTAGAGTGTATGTAAAGCTACGTGAAAATGCGTTCATATGTCGGTTTGTGCTCCTTATTGATGGCAGCAAGTCGTATGTGTAATGTATTGTATAGTACGCTTGTAGTTGGTTTGTTTCAAAAAACGCAAAAAAAACCCAAAAAAATTGCCCAAATTTAAAACACGAGTTCGGTTTTAGAAATTTCTTTTCTCTGCCGAGTAGCTGGGGAAATATGAGGCAGTACCGCATTGGTCCATACAGTAAGATGATTTTCAATTCGCGCACTGTAGTGGGTCTAGAAAGAGGAAAAAAAGCAGCAGTGGCACGCTTAGTGATAAGGATTATCTAAGACTTTTGTTTTCGAAAGGACGAGTCGGTTTTTTTGTGGCATTTATATATGGTCGTCCCGCACAAGTCACGCTTCCCTTTTACGTTATTTTAGCGGTTAGAATGTGTCAACTCCCTCGCATGTCGCTATGTGAACATAAATTGAAACGTCGTTAGCCTAAGTAAAAACTGCACAGTAGTCGACGACAGTCGTTATCAGTGGTGCGCTACGCATTACCTTCAGAAAACATTGGATGATCCGCAGTTGATGGATCATAATAAATTCAAATTTAAAACTGCCCAATATGTACCTCTAGGTGGTATGGGTAGTAATTTAACTCCATCCTGAGTTCCTTGATAGCTGGTACAAGCTCAAATCCTCATCAGAATCTGTATCGCTTTTTGACTTTTCGACATTTTGCAAAATTTCAACAAAACAACAACAGAAACTGAATATTGCTCGCTGGTCAGACAGCTTTTAGTTATTCACCAAGTGGTCGCAGACATGTGGAGGCCATTTTCTATCACTATCAGTCCACTGCGTCCATTACCCTTTTCCACCCGAGCCTTGTGAAATTTCTGCACGTGTGACCATTCTGCATGCTGTATCTCGCGAACCGTTAGACCTATCCACAAATGACTTTTTTAATTTTAAAAAGTACATTCGGAAACACATTCAAAATCTTTTAACTCCAAATTAGAATTTGTCACATTGACCTCAATTGCTTCTGTTTTACGAGCAGATTAGTCTAGCTTTTTAGGTTTTGTTTTTGTCCTTTCTTGGATGGAGATGTGAGCAAGTCGTCTGTTTCACTGGGGGTCGCCCACAACCTTTTCCTGTCTTTGCCAGAGCCAAGCCAGAAAAAGCTGAGGTCCAAAACCGCCCCTGGGGCAAAGGCAGGGGCGGGGCTAGACGGCGGCTGAGCCTGGCGGACTGGTCGTCTGTCCCAGGCTTGTACAGTCTCCATTCCAATCAGGCACACTGCCATGAACCATTCCTTCCGTTCGTCCCAGTCGTCCATCGTCCAATATTTCTGTTATACTAGCCAATACACGATCGAAACACTTGTTCTGATTTTCCTGGGATCACACAAATTCGCGCTGGCAAATCTCACAATCAGTAGCCATATCACATCCATGTTATGCTTGCTTGATTTTGTGCCCTACCTTTCTGACTCGGTCATAGCATTTCCGTTGACTTGAAAAAGCAGAGATACGGTGTAAGCTCGATACTGTATGACCTGAATCGTCGTTCTATTAAATGTGTAATACTCGAATCAAAAGCGATATCTCTAATGTTCATGTTCATGTTTTACCACAACACCAAACGCTCATGCGCACTCGAGGATGGAGGGACATGATTTTTCTTTCATATTACAAAATTATCTTTCATGAGAAGTGCGCAGCTGAGGAATACGCAGAACACACAGCACATGAGCCAGAAGTGTGAACTGATGACACAGTACAGTATACCTGAGGAGGCGGGAAACAGTCACTCTGACTTTTGTGTTCACACATTCCTTCCGACCTGGGTGAATCAAATTCGAACATATTTCTTCTTTTCTTCCCGGATGACTAAAAACTCACCTTTCGACAACATTTTTAGTTCACCTCCAACATGTATTTGCTGGAAAAATCCATTACGCACTGAAATTCAAATATTTTGCAGCTCCCGGAAATAAATGTATTCACTCATTAAGTTTTCCAAAATCAAAACGTATCAAATTTGTGAATAAAATAATGAAAATTGTAATCAAAACATCAAAATTTGTATCGAATATTCCCCACGCCTCCATCTTCATGTAAAACAGATTGAATTTTGTCAGGAGGGCCTAATTAAGAACGAGTTAAGTCAATTAGAAAATACCTAAGCATGTTCGCAGTACCTCGTGCAACTAGAAAGTTCAGTTGGAGCGTCAATGACATAATCCAGTGCCACTTTTCTCCGTCTTTCATTTAAGCCCACCAATCGAACCGATGCCACTCGAAGTTTTTAGCGCTTTAAATGCACCGTCGAGTTCTTCTTCGAAGAATATGGCTGAGGTGTTGGTATGTTATTTTTGGAAGGAAATTTTAGAGGTTCACACCGAGTTTTAGTTCGATGAGCATGGTACTGTGAGCGTGCAATATTCTGGGCAACCACAATTTTTTGCTGCTTCTGGACAGGTAAAGCAGGTCTGTGTCTCCTGTGATACAGGCGCGCAGGACAGCAGACCTTTGTGGTGCTGGAAACTCTGACGCGAATACAAGGTGCCACGGATCTGGCGCATGTGCGTTATTGGCCGACTACTAGCACTGTCTTGGACGCGTCAGGGAATCGCATGAAGTTGATGGGGTTGGCATTGTTGGAACTGGAATTGCAAGGTAGGAAGTCTGCTCCTTTTCCAGCTTTAGTCGTGCATCAGGCATCTTTTCAACTGCTGATGGGTCAGAATTGGCTGAAGGAAGCTGTGGCCGCGGATATCCTGTTGAGCGCGAACGTGATCAGTTTCAATAAGGGCCCATGGTGTGGCTTGGATGCTCGAGTTTTCTACTGATCAGCGGGTAAGTCAGGCACCCCAGGTCTTTATTTGATTCGTCCAGCTAAGATTCCGCCCAGGTCGCAAGTTGTAGTCAAGTGCCGGCAATCTCGAGTTTTGCGGGGAGACACGCTCTTGGTTGAGGCCGCTCAATTAGCATTAGGTGTCGCGGTCCCCAGGTCGCTGATCAAAGAATCAGGCAGCAGTGTCTATCGTAGTTTGCAACACTACTGCGAAAACATTGGTTTTTCCCTTTTGTCGTCGGGTATCCGAGGCTATAGGATGTGAGATGTTGGAATGTGGAGGCCCATTAGAGCTTGGGGCTCTCGAGCAAGTCGCGGATGGGACGAAGCAGGACATAGCCACCGAGTCCAACAAGCAGGACAAGGATTTGCAGGATGGGGATGGATACCCTAGGTTCTTGAATCGGGAATCAGGGGTAAGGCGAGAGAAGTTAGATCGCCTCTTACAGAGACCAGCTCAGTTGCCAGATTCTGATTGGGAACAGGTCCGCGAGTGCGTTTTGTCTAACAACGATGTGTTCGCGTTGGCCATGGAGGAAGTGACGGGGACGAACTGGGCCAAACACAAGGTCGATACTGGCGATGCTAAGCCAATCAGGTGCAAGCCGCGTAGGTTAATCGTAGGACAAACTCTTGTTATTGGGATGGATAGTGCCCTCTCAGTCAACCTGGGCCTCTCCCATCCATCTTGTCAAGAAAAAGGATGGTACTTTTCAGATGACCATCGATTTTTGTGCTGTCAACGAGGTGACGAAGAAAGACGCCTACCGTCTGCGGAACATTGAGGAAATCTTGGACACGTTGCGGGGTGCCAAGGTGTTCGCAGTCCTTGACATGATGTCTGGCTACCATCAGGTGCCTATGGACCCTGAGTCAAGGGCTAAGACTGCTTTCGTCACGCAGTATGGTTTCTTCGAATACACAGCTATGCCTTTTGGATTGACCAATGCACCAGCGAAGTTCCAGCGACTGGTCGATCTGGTCATGGCGGGCATAGAATGAAATTTTGCCCTGTGCTATACAGACGATGTGGTCATTTTTTCGGACAGTATTCCGTCCCACATCGAGCATCTGACCGAGGTTTTTCAACGTCTGAGGAACGCGAATTTGAAATTGAAGCCTACAAAGTGTAAAGTGGCTTGTGATAGGGTTGAGTATTTGGGGCACGAGATATCAGCCGAGGGAGTACAGCCGCTAACTTCGAGAATCTCGGCCATTGCAAACTTCCCAAGGCCGTCCAATGCAGCAGAGGTCGCATCTTTTTTGGGCCTCAGCGGTTACTATCGTCGGTTTGTGCCTAGAATTTTGAGGATTTGCGCACGGCGCTCATCTCTGATCCGATCTTGCGCTATCCGGATTTTTCGAAATGCTTCTGGTTGAACACGGATGCATCTGGCTATGCTCAAGGCGCAGTCCTGGAACAGTATGATGCGGAGGCGCCTAATGTGCGATGGATGGTCTCATGTGCTTCTCGCGCATTGTCAGAGACTGAACAAAGGTATAGTACAACTGACCGCGAGGCTTCAGCTATCCATTGGGATCAAACATTTTCGGCATTATCTTTTGGGGCGTCACTTTGTGGTCTACATGGACCACTAGCCACTGCTGGCCTGGCGAAAAGATAAGGACATGGAAGGCCGTAGAGGTAAGTGGATAGCAAAATTGCAAGAGTATGATTTCCATATCTACTATGCGAAAGGGAAGGAGAATGTGGTGCCAGACCTGCTTTCTCGCTGGCCAGGCGCTGCGGCCATCTTGCCTGTTTGCGCCTCGACGAGGGACAAATGGTTCAATCCACCAGACGATTTCGACAACTTAGGATCATCAGAGGAGGGCTCTGAGAGCATCGTTAATGAGGCAGGTTTGACCTCCGTGGCAGTGCGGCTAGCCGATTCGATTGCCAGCCCTAGGGTTTTGCATTAAATGCAGCTATTGGACAAGGAACTTCAACCGATTATGCAGGAATCGGATGAGAGTGACCAATCGGCCCAGGAGAATGGATACATCTTTGACGGGAACGGGGTCCTATGTCATCGTAGGACACCGCGAAAAGACCCTTTTGGACGGGTTTTTACAAGGCTGGTGTTGCCCTATGCGTTGACGTCACTCGTTTTCGAGCAGATGCATTCGTCAGGAAATCATCCCGGATTTTTGCGGTTGTTTGCTACTTTGAGGAAAAAGTTTTTTGGCCATCTATGCGCGCGGATTTGCGGGAATGGGCGTCGTGGTGCGTGGATTGCGCCAAGAGGAAGCAGGCTGGGAAGAAGCAGAGAACGCCTTTGGGGCTGATGCCAGTGGCTGGCACCTTCGAGCGTGTAGCCATTGATGTAGTGGGGCCCTTACCAGAGACCGGAGACAGGAATCGATTTATTTTGGTTTTGATCTGTTCGTTCACGAGGATTATCGGGATGCATGCTTCACTAGATGTGAAGTCGGAGCGTGTGGTGAAAGCGCTCGTGGATTGGATTGCGCGGTATGGGGTCCCCAAGCAGCTGTTGTCGGACCGAGGCTTGAATTTTTTGTCACGGTTGACGTTGGATGCTTGTGCAGCTTTCGGCATCCACAAGAAGAACACGGCTAGCTTTCACCCACAGACCAACCGAGGGGTGAAGATTTTCAACAAAATTTTAGGAGACTGCTTGTATTATTTCAGTAAGACTGTTCCTCGAGATTGGGACCTGTACACCAAGATTGTACGCTTGGAGTAACTTTGTTCACTCTTGCTAAGATCTTACTAAAATAACTGAGTTTGAACTAGGTGGCAAACGGCTCATTGAGGCAATCGACTTTCACAGGCTGCGCTATGATTGTTAGAAAAGCAAGAAAGAGCAACAACAAACTTGACTAAGTGTGAAAAAATCGAACAATTTATCAGGACAGGAAATGTGAGTAATAATTTCTATGCGGGACTTTCTAGTTTATCGCATTGCCAGCATCTACCGTCGATTTTTTGGTCAATGCTGGATCCAGGCTGAGGGTTGTATTGGTCGATGCTGGTCGCATTGCACAGATCACTTTTTAAATCCCACTTTTTTCATATAGGTGACACGAATTTTTTCAAAAAGCGAGAAGAAATAAGCGGTCACGGCTGTTCTAAATGGAGGCAGGGATCTGTTTGAAAAAAAAAGGTGCGAGAGTTTTAAATTTTTTAAAATGTATTAATCTTGTTTTGCTTTTCAGGTAAATCTCACCTGGATGGGCGTCAACTTCCGAGAAAACTTCAATGCCTTCAAAGGTACTTTTTTCAAATGGTTTCTGCTATCATTACGGTCAATCTTTTTTAAGGGTTTACTGGCAATGCTGACTCATTTTATAAGGCGCTAGCTTATCGAATGTGGGGAACGCGAAATTAGCGGTCGTGGAAACTATCGTTAATCAACACCAAACGTGGGAGACCTTCGTTGTTTCACAAAGACCCTGACGGCGTTTTGGCGTTTGCCTGTAAGTCAGCTTTCATCGCTATTCGCAGGATCCCCGCCACCATCTTGTCCCTTGAAGTGGTCCAATATGCAGTGGTGGCGAGGAAACAGTTTGGTGGAGACGCTATGCCGAATACGTCATCCCCATCGATCTATCATTTTTTGCAGCAGGTCGGATCAGAATCGGGATTTAGGCCTAGAGTGACTTTAGTCGATGCTGGGTCCTTCCCTCTTTCGCCCCCCTACCATGAGAAAATATTTGAAATATGCTCTGGACATTAAAAAACTTTTCAATCAGTTTTCTTAGCTGAAGGCCTATATCCCGATCCGATCCAGGATCTGGATCGGCCTGGTCCCGATCCGCTAAAGAAAATACGAGATTGGTGGAGGTGACGTCTTTGACACTGCGTCCTTGTCAACCTGCCCTGTTTCTTCGTTGTAACTCTCCATCAGACCCCTCCAGAGACACGGGGGACTAACCAGCGCCTGGTGGGATTATATGCTGATTTGAAAAAAAGAAACGGGACTTCCCTATCACAGTATGCCCCACTTTATCATTTTCAAGCAGAAAAGGTGCGAAAAATTTTAGTTACTGATCTGGCCGATCCACCCCCTGGTTCGGCGGATCAGTCGATGCTAGGCTGAAGGGGACCACGCATTTTCTGTGACTTCTTATACTATTTGTGGGACTTTGTATTTGTTATATATGTAGAATAGTAAAAATTGCGTTTTTGTCTTCCACATGTTTCCCTGAAATTTTACAAAACTGTCGCAGGTGGAGCAGAATGTGAATTGGGCGATGGTCAGAACGCAAGCCAGGATGCGAAGAAAAGCGACGTGATCAGGGCCATGAAGATCGATGGTGCAGATGCAACATATTTGTTCGATATCTTTAGACTGACGAATCAGTCTGGTTTGGACCTTACGGAGAGGTAAGCTCAAAAAATTGCTGTTCCAACGTGTGGCTGTAATTGGATTTCTTTAGCAAGAACGATGTGGAGTCGTGGTATTACGAGCCTATTTCTAGTGGCGAACAGCCGCGACCGAGCTGGTCAATTTGGAGCGAATGCGTGGATAATGATACCAAAGCGCCAAAGCGGAAGCTGAAGATGATAATGGTGTCTCCAGCAAGTTTTTTGATTTGCAGAAGAAATGGGCTGGGGCAAAGACTGATGGAGGATTGGAAACTATCAAATCACTGTACGATATATTTGGGAATTCCATGTGAGTGGCTCTAGGCAGTTGTTTTTGAGCCCCTACAATATCCGTGCATGGGGTGCCTGAAGATGTTTGAATTTGCTTTTTCGTGTAAGGCCCTACTCGCTTGTAGTGATGGGTGTGAAGACTTATGGATAAAAAAGTGTAAGTCATTTTATGGGGTGCTTTCGTGTGGCTTAAGATTATCTTACTAAGAAATGAGGAATCAAATCTTACCAAGAAGTTTGAAGTCTTAGAAAAATCTTGCTTAGTCTTTGCAAGAGTCTAACAAGACCTTACAAAGATTTTTAATCTGACCTTACTAAGATTTTGCCTGAATGGGAAATGCAGGGAGCGACACCCTAACGAAACACTATAACCTGAGTCTTCGATACGTTAAAACTCAACCCAGATTGAGTAATCCATGATTCAATAAAATCCGATGCTGGCTGTGTTGGTTGTGGTGGTCGCTCATCTTCAGTCGTGATCGAAGCTAATCGCCGCCGATGCACTGGTGGCACTGGTGGCGCTGGTGATGGTAGAGCGATTGCACGTCTCAGCCTTTAAAAACCCTGCAGATCGCCGACCAATCTTTTCGAACGAATGTTCTCCACCCGCAAACCAGTGTTGGCCGTCTTCAGTTCACGATGTTGTTAACAATCTAAACAGAAAACTTGTCTGCTTTTTTGAATTGATCAATGTCACTTTTCAAAATTGGGTCCCACGTAACCAATCTATATCCCGAGGCTGATTATATATTGTTGTTTTTGGCGCTTTTGTCGCTGCTGGACGTGTTGCCTTTTGGAGGTAGAGGTCTTGCGTCGACACGACGAAAGGTTTCTCGATTATAATTAGCCTTGATTTGTTATTAAAATCAATCAATCAATTGACTGCGTCAATATCGGATGTTGATCGAGATATTGGTCAGTTCTGCGCCGATGAAATCTTGGCTCGGGACCAACAAGCGGAATTTGAACTGACGGAATAAGCTTTCCGCCTTGTTGGCCTTTTATACCTCGATGATGCCGTGTTACACCACTTAGAAAAGGTGTGCTTTGTGCACACTTGTTAATTTTTATCCAACACAAAGGCCGACCTCGCACATGCTGCCGCTGCCCTGATACTCCTTTGCGCACCGTGGCATCGGCATGTCTTGCACATGTGCGAGAAGGCATTATTTTTGCATCGTTCTCCTAGTCCTGACTACGCTCTATTTTAGGAAAAGCAACTAGGCGTAATTACTTGTAAACTTAACGTGGATTTAACAAAAACGATCGGAAGCAAACAAATTCACCATTTACTTTCACGAAAATGCGGATATTTTGCGTTTCGTACGGATAAGTATGATGTGTCTACAGTAGTTGTGGTATGTGGGGAATGGAGTTACCGCTTTGTATTTTTAATTGATGGCAGTGGCAAACAGAATTAATTTTTGATGGGTTATACTTGGTACGGTTGAGTTGCCAAGTACGTATGTGCACGCATATGGCTGTCTTCGGTAAGTGTTGGCGATTTCCATTTTTATTTTCCTTTTTGGATTTTGATTATCTGTATTGATTTCGATTTGGAAATTTGATTTTGTGTTTGTTAAACTATGGTATGCGTGAGGTTCCAGGTGCCTAAATAATTTTTGGCAATTTGCATTTTTCTTTTCCGATTGTTAAACATTGGTGCGGCTAAGATGCCAGATGCCTGAATGCACGCGCAGGTTGGTGATTGTTAATTGTTGGCCATTTGCAATTTTGTTTTTCGATTTTCCCCACGGTGCCATCTAGTGTCAGGTGTGTGTGCTCTGTTTGGTGGGTCAAGAGAGCAGAGCTCCGATCTTTTTTAATAAACATCAAGCAACTTGTTCCAATGCAAGAATTAGGCTAACTGTGACAAAGTGCTCCTCAAGTGGAGCTTACAAACCAATCCGAAATAGGCAGGCGTTGTCAGACTTAGGGCCTAATTATAGTCGGTCGCTCCCCTGTCGTGCGACAGGCGCGTGTGCGCCAAATTTGAGGAGTCGCCGCTTTCGGGCGATTTTTCTCGAAATTCTCCGTGAGAACTTAGTTGATGTCAGTGACAAATTTGTAGACAAAAATGTGCCCTATCAAACACATATACTTTCGAGGCTTGATTCTTCGTTTTCAGTTTTTATCAAAAACTTTTCGTAAATTTTTGCGGTTCAAATAGAAAAAATTCGTCACAAACTCAATAAGAGCAGTAAAAGCGAAACAAACATAACCAGTCAATAAAGCATATCTTTCTCTACGAAACTGTCAATAACATCAACTCAGGTTATCACGGAAAATTTTGAGAAAAATTGCCCGAGAGCTGCGATGGCGCAAAAACGCATACCTGACCTGACTATAACTAGGCCCTAACAAGCGATGCGGCTGTAGTGTAACATATCAGAGTGGAGTGGGCAGAATATGCTGGCCATTAATCGAGATCGAATGGCAGAAAGTGAAATTTACAGTCTTACTTTATTAAAAGACAAATAGCGACTGTTGCCTTTAGCTCGCTGTTGGCTTTAGCAGGCGGCTCGCTCGGCCGGAAATAGCTCGGCAACGATAGTGATCAGCTATCCTCATCCCTGAACGATCCTCATTTTGCTATGGCAAACCTTGCTCTATCAGAATTTATGACCAAATGTCAAATGAGAGTACAGCCATCAGGATTTGGATATTTGCAGGGATAAAATTGTCCAGTAAGTATACGTATACCCATCAATTTTACACCAATGTCCATGGTCGATGATGAGACCGCAAGGTTTTCCAATATTATTGGTCAATGATTGTGAAAAAACAAAAGAGTTACACGTGGTAAGATAACCCACAAAGCTTCACAGGTAGATTTGACCAGCATGTATTGTCGTAGCTAGAAGGGATCGCTTTAAGGCTGGAACCCTAAACCAGCCACCCCGGAGGGCTCCACTTTAGTGACGCTGTTTGGCGCAAATGTACGACGGCCACCAGGATTCGAACTTGGGATCTCGATGCCGTACCACTGAGCAATCAGGGTCACGAAATAAGGAAAACTAGCAGCTCACTCAAACTTTGTTGAGTGTAAAAAGCAGCCCCTCCTTGCCGAAAGAAGATTGTGTCTCCCATGCACATTGCACATTCTCACTCTCACTCTCACTCTCACTGCACATTGCTTCAAATGCTGACTAAGGCCGCGTGTACTGTAATCGCACGTATGGTTTGGCCTAGACCTAACAAAAATACATGAAAAGCGCTTAAACGTGAGAAATTTTTTAAGTGCTTAAGTTACAAGCTTGGTAAAGTTGGATTTCCAAAAAGTGTTTAAAAAATTTTTTTTATTATTATATATTATATTATTATACGTTTATCAGCGGGAATAATTGTTTTACCGAATGAAGTTAGTCTGAAGCAAAAAAACTGCGGCAAAACAAAAAATAAAAATTATGCCCGCATCTTAGTCTGGATCATTGAAAGGAATTTATGTATTTCTTCCAATGATCTACACTAAAACGCTGAATAAAATATTTTCAGCATGAACAAACGTCCCTTGTCCTCACGCCCAAGCGGTGGACAAAGCAAAAAAGCACCTTTAGAGCCCACACAGCAACAGCGGCCTCGTCAGGACGAGACGCTGATTGTCCAGTGCACCAATGTGTAAAGTGCCCAAAATCCTCTTTTTTAATTTGCAAATCATTGAATATGTCGATTACTTTTCATTGGATTTCAATTAGCATAGGCTTAAATGAGAAACGGAGAAAAGCTGCACTGGATTCTGTAATTGACGCTTCAACAAAACTTTCTAGTTGCGTACTGCGAACATGCTTATTTTCTAATTGACCCAACTCCTTCTTAATTAGGTCATCCTGACAAAATTCGATCTGTTCTACATGAAGATGACGGCGTTAAGAATATTCGATACAAATTCCATGATTTTCGGTTTTGATTTTGGGGAACTGAACGAGTGAATACATTTATTTCTAAAAGCTGCAAAATATTTGAATTTTGGTGTGTAATGAATTTTTCCTTCAAATACATGTTAAAGATGAACCAAGAATGTTGTCGAAAGGTGACCTCTTAGTCATCCGTGAAGAATATAAGCAATTTGTTCTCCCAGGTTGGATGGAATATGTGAATACAAAAATCAGAGTGGCGGTTTCCCGTCTCCTCAGAGGATACTGTAGTGTGTCGTCCGTTTGCACTGCTGGCTCGTCTCTTTCCTCTGCACTGCCTGATGAAAACTTCAATCTATTCGCAATATGAATGTATATCGCAGCTTGATCAACAGCAAGCCGCAGTATCCTGTGCAGACCCCTCAGCCTTGCAGCCCCAATAAGGACAAATAAAATAGTGTATGTGGCCACTGCAGCCTGCTCTGTTTGGTTGGTGGCCGCAACAAATGTGAGTCCGCCGTGTCTGGGATGAGTGAAAAGAGAGTCTTTTTTATTTAGGTTTTAATCAAATACTCAAGATTTTTGGGCGTTCAAAATTCTATATCCAAATATGTATGTCTATTTTTTTACGAGATATGATTTGACTAGCGTCCTAGTTGCGCAAGAAAGAACGAACGCGCTCACTTTTTATTGATTGAACTCCTTCGCACAGTGATTGGGACTTTCTGATAAAATTTAATTTGTCCTCACGTGAAGGTTGTGAGGCGGGGAGTATTCGCTACAAGTGTTATTTTTCTTCGATTTGTTTCCCACGAAATGAGCGAATACATTTATTTCCTGGAGTGCCATAATATTCGAATTTTTTGAGCGTATGAGTCTCACATGCGGTTCGAAAAACATGCCTTACGATTAGTTGAAAGAAGAGTGTTGCCACAAAGTTGAAGAAGATACGCAAGGCTTCTTGGCCAGGAATAGACCATTTCACGATTAGGAAGAAATCAAATTACCGCGATTACTGTAGCTGAACTGATTATGACAACAACACTCGGATTGCAAAAGTAGTGTGCGGCGACGAGCCGACGAGCCGCACATTATAAAACTCTGAGCAAATTTTCGAATAGTTGGTTCTTTGAAAGGTTTATGAAGTTTTATTCAGCCTTTTTTGCCGATTGCGATTCGATTGTCGATGGGGAGAGCCAGACGTTGTGTTGCGCCGGGATGCAATTCGGCATTATTGGAAAAAAATTTTCGGAAGGAACTAGCGGCTGCTGGGCATGCAGTTTGCCCTGTACATGGCCGTGACAGCTCCAAATGCGATTGTTCTGGTCCAAAAAGCCATTTTTCTCTTTATGGATTCCCTAAAAGTCCAGGTCTGAAGCGAGTTTGGTGCAATCTACTGAATCTTCTAGAAACTTACGAGCCGAATACGTATCATTGCGTTTCAGAGTTCTGGATATGTTTCTGGATTCAGAGTTCTGGACCTGTTTCTGGATTCAGAGGCAGAATATCGATTAGACTTTGTCGCTCACTTTCGGGACAAGACGATGAGCACCGATAAGGACATTCCACTTCGACTATGCGCTGTTTGTGCTTGGCACACCTAATGACGCCGTCCAAAGAAGCACCAATGTAAGGGCTTTCACGATGCACAATAAGGCCACAAGACGACTCTAACAAGGCATCAGGGCAACCGGCAGTTTGGTGCTGCAATAAATATTCGTTCAAAGCGGCTGATTCCTTTTCTCTGCCATATTAGAGAGCTGGACTATCGAAATGAGCTCCTTTCAGCTTCTGCACTTGGGATGGTGGAAGCAGTTTATCTGAACATTTAGATTTTTCACACTCAGGAAGGGAGCAAAAGTAGGCCGCATAGTCCAAATGCGACAATGAACGAATCGATTCCTCAAATCGCTTGATTGACGACAAAATCTCGCCCGCAATCGATGCTGTGATCCGATTATTTCGATGTTCAAACCACATTGGATTTCTTGACTGATCACAGGATTCCACTTCGATTTCTATCGAACGTTCGGGTGTAAAATAACGAACTATGTCGCCAAGGCACCCAGCGCACTTTTCAGGAACTGTGATAGACTTCTGTTGCCATTCCATGACAAAACTTCGCACCGTTCTAACGACGGTTTGCTTCTGAGCCATTGATTCCACAACGAAAAGGCCACATTTTTCGAACTTTCTTCCAAGTTTTTCAATCAAGTCAGCTCGATCTACCATTTCCATATCAGACGACGAAGCCGCATACTGTTGCTTGGCTGAAGTATTAATGGAGCATTGTGGTCGATGGTCTAAAATCGATTTCTTCATTCCCAAAGCAGAAGTGAGGGTTGGTGGGACTCGAGCACTAGCGGGTGGCTGACCCCACTGCTGAGGCAGCGAAGTGCACGATGGATTCGAATCCCCCAAGTCCGAATAGAATTCCAACGCAAACAATACAGCGAACAAATGTTTGCAATATCCAGGTAGCCTAAAACCGACAGCATGAATGGCTTTATGTTAGGAATATGAAGTAATAAAAAAGTACCACCATTCACCCTGCCATGCAGCTGCAATATCCACAATAAATGCTAGCTGTTTCTCGATGCAGGGCAACATAGAGTTCATACTCTCTATTCATCATCGTCGAGTCGCATTTAGCAGACGCAATTGTACGGGGGATGTTCTCGCAATCAAACCATTTAATATTCTTAACTCGTCGATTCTTGAATAAGGTATATGCGACCGTTTTGGTATATCTACAACAAAAAACAGTTATCACAGAGCGCCCAGATAGCCAACAATGTAACGTATTTACGGCATCTAGGTATTGTACATCTAATATCTTTCCCACACCGCTACCTAAAACATCTCTCAAAGCCTGTCGCACAAACTTACTTGTTTAGATCATCAACGTCCGGAGGAGCGATGAGCGGATTCCGTTGAAAGTAATCGATTATCTGTTTCCGATCAAAAAATTGAAGAAAGGGCGGCGGTCCGACTTTCCACGCGCTAGCAGAAATTCTCTTCGGATCAGGGATCGAAAAGTCCTTCACCTTCAATTTCAAAAGGCGCTCGTCTTCTACGATTTTAGACACATCATCCGACCCTTTCGGCTCGAATCCAAATTCCCAAGCAACGCAAAGACGTGCCGCTTTCTCTTTTTTAGTTTCACTCGTCGGTAGGTTGAACGCAACGCAAAGTTTTGTCAACGTGTCGCTACTGTAACCGAACTAGTAATCGTAATCACGGTCTTCGCGAACAATCGATCCTTGGAAAAGCATTATTTTAACTTGTGTAAATAAACAGAAGCAGCAGTAAACAGAAGACGAAGAGAAAAGAGAAAATTATATTACACATTACACATTGCAGTACTATACTTGGAAAAGGAACGAAGAAATAAAATGAAATTCGATAACAGGCGACCCTAGGCCCCCCCCTCCCTAGATTCGCACACTCATTTTGCCAGCCATAAACTTTTGTCGTGAGCAGTAGCGTGGCGGCAATTCAAATTTCGCGTCTTCTGCGAGCTTTGAAATGGTCTATTGTTGGAAAGAGAAAATGTTGTTCGAATTTTCGTTGCGAGCACCAGAGAGTCCACTCACGCAGAAGGAATAAGTGTGCTCGGCTGGTCCAGTCAGTCTATACTAACACATTGCAATGATCTTCTATGCTTCGCCCCCTTCCACCTGTCTATTGTTTTTCTGGCAGTGCCAAAAATCAGTGAGGCACAGCGCTGGTACTTGCCAATCAGACACTCTGCTGAAATCTCATATCTAGCCAGTCCATACACCAACATAAAAAATTCAGGTAATCTCAAGCCGCATGCTGAGCACACGTTGTGACCGCAGCAGGTATGCGCTAATCGTGAAAGCACAAAAATGATGAGTAGAAGCATGTTTTGATAAAAGTGCAAGGCTAGTGGGTACACTGTTGAGCTCCAAAACAAAAGGAGTCGCAAAATCAAAGTTCCTATAAGGGTAGAACCCGCAACCAGTTGGTTACAAACGCACTGCCATGATCCCCCAACCACAACGCCCATTTCCACGTTCTCCGACAAGTGGGGTGATGCTGTCTTCTAGAGTTTTCCTAACCATTCCAAGTCATGAGGGGTTTTCTCCTCGTGTAAACGGTGAATGGATTCCTACTGACTGTGAGATCTTCCTTTTGTACAGTAGGATACTCAGATGTATGACATGCACGTTATGTTCCATGACTGAGAAATCCTGAATATGCTTCACCTTGTGTCTAATTGTTTGCGCTACTGTAGACGATGGCTTAGCCTCTACAGCCTAAAACATTGAACTATGGCCAATGTCTGCTTTTGCAGTTTCTCTTTCCTTTATTATTATGAGCAAGCATTAAGCCTAATCACAAGCATCGATTCGTGTTCCATGCCCAAGAATGAGAGTGTTCTGGGTGTTTTCTCGAGACATAATTAGTGTTCGAATTATTACGCGAACAAGTCCGACTCCGATTCCGTTATGAGAGTCTCATTCAGTTGCCTATGTCTCCCCGTTCTCGCCTTCAGATTTATTTGCTTTCTTGTCGGAGACGGGTCTTACACAGCACTCCTGGTGGACAGCAAATAAGATTTGCATGACGTTCTTGTAGTGCGAGCGAGAGGATTTGTGACGCATTCTCCAAGTTCACCCGCACATGCAACCTATAAGTGCGCTTGCACTCTTATTGGCCTGGACCAGCCAAAATTTCCTGCCGAGCTCGTGGCAAGAGCATCGACTCACGATCGACATGATCGTTGCACGGCAAAAAAAGGAGTAAATGCAATGGGCGCAGGAGGATTTGAACGCAGGCACGATCACACTCAAGTGCATTCCTGTCCAACCGATTTTATTCTCGAGACCATCACTGTCATGCTCGATGGCTCAAAAAGTGCCATTTCCAAATCAGGTTGTTTGAACAGTTTGCATTGGGTTCCGATGCACGAGGCCACTGGTATTCTGGCTGTCAGAGTTTTTCAAATTTATCAAATCGACTTTCTGTCGCTATGCTTGTCATTGCTTTGCGTCATAGTTACTGTACAGTACACTTAGGGGCTGGTGTTATGGCATTCAATCAATCAATTTTTATTCAATTTTTATTTAAAAGTTTTTTCTCCCCTTCACAACTAGCCCCAAAAGCATATCTCGAATCAGTACCTTGCTGGGCAGACACGCGTCAACGTTGGCGGCAGCGACTGTTTAAGACCGCAACGAAATCATGTGCTCGGTCGCTAGAAAAGTCGCGCAGGTATATGCGTGTGATACTTGACTCTAACCTCGGCTATGTCAAAAGCTCTGTTGATATATTTTGTCTTTCTCAGGCATGGACTCTCAACCCAAGATTACATTTGAAAGATGTGGAAATGCTTTGTTCATCAGTTGTATTACATACTTCGATGACACAAACGCCTTCTATAGACGCCAATGACTTGTAAGCCTTGTATACTAGCTCAATTGCGAGGAAATGTTTTCCTATAGTGAGTCATAAAGCGTGCTCTGCACTTATGATCCCTGAGCATATGCACACGTGAACTGGATACAAAGAGTAAATAATTGTGAGTAGGTAAAAAGGGTTTTATTTCTAGTAAATATGTCAGTTTTCTCTTGTACTCCCATGTACTCCCTTCTTTCTCACATGTTTTATCACTTTTTTTTTCATTCTAGGCTCAGGCTTACTAGTCTGGTATTTCCTCGATTGGACAGCCCGAACAAAAAGTTGTTTCTGTCCGGCGTGTTTTTTATGCGTGCGCCGCGAGCTCCCACACATGGCCGGCCAATTCTCTGCGGTCGCGTATACGCTTTTGTTGCAGTCACAAACAGACGCTACCGCCAGCTTTGGCACGTGTCTGCCTAGCAGGGTACAAATTCGGAATATGCACCTTAAACTAGCAGACATTAGAACTGTTTTGCTATAAACAGTCAAAAAATGCATAAAATTTAAATTTTGCAGCGCTGTCATGAATGTGAACAAAAATAAATTAAATAAGAAGGAATACCCGTATTCATACCCGTACCTGGCGACCCTTACCCAAACCCATACCCGTACCCGTCGCTTTATACCCAAAGCCGTACCCATACCCGGCGGGTACGGGTGGGTACGGGTTTGGGTACCCATGCAGGACCCTGGGTTGACCCGATTTGTTAAACGCAGCTAAAGCTCCTTGAGTTAAAAAATTTGCACAATTCCTCCTAACATGTGGTGACTTTGGTGTAAATATGACTGTGTGAAAATATTCCGATGGAGACACCTTATTTTGCACACCCGAATTTTCATCTTTTGTATTTTCATAGTGATCCTTGGTAAATCCTTACAAATATTTGTTTTCTTTGGGAATGTACACGCGGCACTATGCAGCAAGTGAAGGGCGTGTATATTCTCGAAGAAAACAGGTTATAAAGACTGCATTTCTTCGTATTTCCCACAATATTTGTGAAATAATTTAAAAGCTTAGTAGGGTTAAAAGCGACTACGGTCTGTACGCTGTCTTTAGCAGATTTAACCCATCAGAATAATAGGCATAAATAACAAAGACTGCTCGCATAAAGTTTAAAATCAGAGACAGGCTTTTCTGATTGAACGAAGAAATACCTAAATATGTATTAACCAGGGGGGGAAGGTTTTCGAAAGGGGAAGAAAATTTCGAGGAAATACGGTATCTGAAACGACAAAACGCGCCTATGGGATCTCGAGAATGCGTGGACGAAATTTGTTAAAACTTGGCTTGCTTGTTGTCCATGTCCTAGTTGAGAAACCCAAAAAAATTTCTTGTTTAGTCGAGGAGAAATTGAGATAATGAAGGGCAAAGTTAGTGTTTTTGCACAGTCCTTCTGGTTGGCTGGTCTAGCTGACATTACCGTGCCTGATGATAATCTGCTTCAAATTCGTTGTTTCAAAAAAAATTCATCCTGTTTTATCAGGCTGCTTTTCATGCATAAAAATTATTTGGCTAGGCTTGGGAAAAAGGCGCAGTTATTGCCCTCAAGCGATTTGTTGCATACACCAGAACTCCCAAGTGCAATTAGGCGGGTTAACGAAACGGGCGTTTTGTCTTATTTATTCTGGTGCAAACCTAAAACTACCCGCTAAACTCTTTTTATCTGAAGCCTTAGCCCTTCGATTTTCTTCACCCGACAGTGACGTAGACTTGTTTCTTACTTTCTCCCTCGCGTTTTGGTCCTAGAACGGTTTCTCGGGTAACAAAAGATTTGACAATTATCAGAGAATCAAATCACTCACATTCGATAACTGCGCCATTTCCCCTAGTAATACTCTTTTAACGGGGCAGATACATTATGTTTTCAGATTCTGTTTCGTGGGTTTAGGGATTCTTTAGTGGAGAGTGCATAGCCTAGAACGTGTTACAACTGCTCTGTATCGTATTTCAAAACATGGCAAAAAAGGATTAACATCAGGTCCCAACGACCGCCCAACGACGACAGGCTAGAAGCGCTATGACTCACGGCTGGATTGGATGGATCGGTTCGGCTCAGAGGAGTTTCGAATCAGATCATGTTAAATAATTGTGATTTTTTTAACAATTAATTAAGCATCAACTTTTTTTGAAAGGCCGCTCCCAATGATAAACATAGAGTATTTATTATCATGGTGCCAGGAACAAGCAGCGCCTCTCTGAAGGCTTTTTCGCACTGCTCATCATACTGCTCTGCAAGCTGATAAAGTGAAGTAACAAAAATCCGTGTTGCTCATAAATGACTGTGACCGTAAATTCAAATTTTTTTCCAATTGTTTTTTTTTCACGGCGTTTCCACCCCTCACTAATATTTCTGGCGTCCAACTTCTAAACATTTGTAAAATCTGACAAGAGAACTTTGCCAGCCGTTTTGCCGAAATCAACAAAAAAAATTTAATTGTTTCTGGTGCAAAAGGAAACGCTCTGAAAAATATCAGTAGCGTCTGACCAATTGTTCAACAGGGTCAGTGCCAAAAGTCCTGCGAATTTTTTTTATTTTTCCTTGTTTTTTCAGTTTTGAGAGAAAAAAACCCAAAACCCGAGTGTTGGAATGTTAAACTCGAAGCCTAACCCCAAAAACGGAGTTTTGAAGAAGAGCCCTGCCTGTTTTTCTCAACGCCCGGGCTCATTATCACACAAAAATTCAAGAAATCTCAAGACTTCAGGCCACCGCCACTGCTGATCAGTCGGGCAGACGCCTCTGATATTTCGCAGAGAGCTTTTTTTTGCACTCCTTTAAAAATTCAATATCTTCTCCATTACACCGTCGATCAGGTGTTTCAATCGATTGTTTTCAGCCTTGCAGCCCATCTTGTATCAGTGCTTGCAGAGCTGGATGCCACACGCTTTTGTTGCCTGGTAGGCAATCTATTCTTGCGACACCCATGCTGTAGTGGCGGCCATGACGCTAAGGATGATGAAAGACGGGCGATCTCTTCTAAATGAGCAACAACTGTTGCAACCTCATATCACGATGTCAATTTCTTATTATTCAGTGGTGAGTGAGTGTCACAATATTTCTTGCAAAACTGGTATTACCATCAAACCTGGTCACAGATGAATATCGCTGGAACTAGACCCTTATATTCCGAAATATCTTGTTATGAAAAGTCTG
Organism: Mesodorylaimus sp. YZB2_4; assembly: GCA_030248295.1. Lineage (NCBI taxonomy): Eukaryota > Metazoa > Nematoda > Enoplea > Dorylaimida > Dorylaimidae > Mesodorylaimus > Mesodorylaimus sp. YZB2_4. The sequence goes on from JASANH010001013.1 coordinate 34,963, forward strand.
CGTCCAAAAAAATTTAGGGTGAGAGCGCGAGAGTGCTGCTGAAGAACTTGAGTAAACAAGTTACGCGATGCAAATCGAAAAACCGTCTCCTCTTTCCACGCTAGTTCAAAACAAAGGAGATGCAATTCATTTTAAAGTATTTTTTCTTATAATCAGAGGTTCCAATAAAAACATTCGTGAACTAATAATCACTAAAATTGATGCATCAAGAAAATAAGCGCGAGAAATTGATGCATAAAGGAAATAAGCTTCAGATTTAGATTTGCTGCCCGTGGGTTCAAATAGGGACAGCCATAAATGTAAAATGAGGCTCCGGAGACAATGTGCAGAGCTTCATGCAACAACACGTTCGTTAAAATGTCAGTTAACAGGCTTGGCTCCGCGCAAAAGGTGATTCGGCCGTGTGTCACCCTCTTTGGTACACGGTCCCATCTACATCCCGTTGCTTGCGCCACGTTAGCGGCCTCACAATGACTAGCTTCTCCTGGCCTTACAATTCGGATAAAAATGACCGAATTCTTAGCATTTGATATTCTTACTGCTGGAGTCATATCAAGACTCACGTCGTTCTCTAAGATGACCGTGCCACTAGCATTGCAAGGAAAGAGGAACTGGGAAGGAATTATCCAACGTCCGCATATGGCAGGGAGTTCGCAGCTCAAACATACAACTCGTCAACTTCGTGGGTATCGCACATCGTTCAGTGGCGGGGCTTTAAGGACTTGACGCAACTTGTTATTGACTTCTACGAAAGCCCTCTCTAAAGCAAGTTCGTTTGCTCTGGTCGAATCGGGTGACATGATAAAATGGATGTGAAATGGAGTCCATGACTGGTGATTCTGCGGCACAGCTGCAAAAGGATGGGGTTCCTGATCGACTCGCTGACGTCCTTGGTCTTCCAATCGCGCACTGCCACACCTTGTTCGACCCCTTCCTAGATTGTAGGGAGGAAAAGTGGGTAAGTCATCAATTGATGATGGAATATGTGATTTTCTCAATTCAATCAGATGAAAAAATATTACTATTGCAGAATAGACTCGCATCTTTGATCTTCAGTTCACTGCTGTGCGCCACAGATTGAGAAGCAGCAGCTGTCGCGCGCAACAGTAATGTAATGTGGGAAATAGAACTGAAGGTTCTTATCTAGACAAACTCGTACACACTGCAGCATCTCTCCATGGCTTATCGTTAGTGCCAGCCAGTATACTCTCCTACTGCGATGTGGTGGAATTGGAACTGTAGTATGTATCCTGCTGACAACCTTCCATGGTCTGCATGCATACGATCGCAATTGTCAAATCTACTGCTGCTACTACTGTAGTATAGGCCTAAAATTTAAGTAGAAAGCATAGTCCAAGCATCAGGGGCTGAATCGGAGAGCCATCGCAAAGTGTCGCAAACTAAAAAGTGGGCAAAAAAGTGGGCCTGTTCAATCGATTAATGAATGAAGAGCTTTTTCCTGAGCCTTGGAAGCGAGCGGTGGTTATTCCTATCTTAAAGGCTGGGGATCGGAACAGCGTAAATTTGTTCAGGCCCATCTCGCTTCTATCCGTGCTGTCGAAACTGTTGGAACGTAACTTCGACCAATTAATTCGTGCAAAAATAAAGCTTTCGCCGAACCAACATTGATTTTGTCGTCATCGTGGCACCAACAGCGCCCTTATTAATGCCAGCCAGTTCATTCACGATTCGATGAACTCTAAGAAATATAAAGTAGTCGTTGGTGTTTTTTTGGATATAAAAAAAGCCTTCGACCCGGTCCCTCATTCTCTTTTATTGAACCGTTTGATGGTTGCTCACCAATTACCAGGGAAAATTATTCGATGGCTGCATTCGTATTTATCACATCGATCTCAACGCGTTGTTCTTTGTGACTGCTCTTCTGATTGCACCCCGGTGCCGAGTGGTGTTCCTCAAGGGAGCATTTTGGGTCCCACTCTTTTCGTGGCCTATATTGATTCGCTTCTTCAGGAATTCCCTTCCCGTTTTCCGTCATCTTTATTACAAGCATACGCAGATGACAGCGGACTTTTCGTCCCAGTTAAGTCGACATCTGATATTCAAAAAGAGGTGCAACCAGCGGTGGACTTTATTTCGTCTTGGGTCGATACTGCAGGATTGGATTTTAACGTGCCAAAATCACAAGCAATTGTTTTTCGCTATGGCCACGGTCAGATCGACATTTCGCCAAGTCTGGTTTTACGGGATCAGTTGATCGATTTTTGTACAGAGGTTAAGTTTTTAGGAATTTTATTTAGCAGTGATATGAAGTTTAGCGAACATATTTCCAGTATTGTTCGTAAGTCTAATATTATGCTGGGCTGTTTAAGACGAAAGCTCGGTCGTCATTCCCCCCCCCCCCCCCTCAGTTCTTGGTAAATTGTATGATTCGTGTGTAAGATCAGTTTTGGAATGTGGCTCGGTTGCATGGGACCCTATTTTGAAGAGTGATATTGACCATTTCGAAAGGGCCAACAAGTATGCGGTTAAAATGTTCTTGAATGATTTCACGTCTTCCTACAAAACTGCTTTGGAAAGGGCTGGTTGGTCCTCTTTATATGTTCGGAGAAAACGAATCAAACTGTGTCAATTTTTTAAGTTTTATCAGGGTTTGCATGATTTTGGAAACCGTCGTTTTGTGCACAAAACTGACTTACGTGCCAGTAGTCGTACGTGCGAGGCGCATCATTTGATTGTACCGAGGCATTTTTTTGAATCTTAGCGACAGTGCTTTATTCATTTCGCGATTTCATTATGGAATACCGTCCCTGAGAATTGTGCTTTCTCTTCTTACGATTCTTTTTACAATCACATTCTTACAATGACTTTTTGATGTTCCTTGCACCCTTATTTTTTTGAACCTAATTTTTACCGTGTCTTGTACCCCCAGATTGCATGTACGTGCCTGGGTACTGAGTAAAATATGAATATGAATATGAATATATGAATGGGCAGTGAACTTCCAGTGCTGCTGGAAGTTTATTGCCCACTTTTTTTTGATGGGACATGTCAAGATAGCTAGTTCTTCTCTTTGTCAAGTTGTGATACAAAGATCGAGTGAAGAAGCTGCATTAGACCTGACACTGTCAATATCAATACAATAAAACCACCACCCTTTATTTTATTCCATTCGAGCTCGAATAGTGATTCTGATATTGATTAGTCTCTAGCTGATGCAATATCGCTTCTACAAATGTGTCTGTTGTACAATGCGTACTTCAATGACCTTTCTCTAGGTGCGCGCGGCGTAATTTCACAGCAGCTAGTGATATAGCCCCATCTCATACCCCGTTAAGGCTCCTCCTCATCACCTGATCACTTTGCCATCGATCCGTGCTGATTAGCCAATCACAGAGCGCCGTTTGGGGCTCCGGAACAATTTCAGAGCGCCGAAGCACATAGAACCCTGCAAATTTAGGCCTAGAATAGTGGTTTCAGTACAGACTGAAGAAACAGCTTATTGCACAGCATGTGGCAGCGACTTTCGACGGTCGAATAAAAAACGATGTTTTTGGCAGGAATCGTAATTCAGTGCAGAGCAAGGCACCAGTTTACAACATAGACAGAACAAGAGATCTCTGTTTGGACCTATCGTAATTGAGCCAGCAAAATCCGGGAAGATTTTCCAAGGATCATGTAATTAATTTCAGCTGTGCTCCCTTTTCAAAGGGCGCGCGAAAGGTTCTTGCGCGGCAGGTAGCCTACGCAGCACTGAAATTTCACAGTCATTTTATTTGGTTTTGTTCGATGAATTGGTCTAACGGGTAAAGAGAAGGTCACATGTTGCTGTGCAAAAATCGTGACGGCATACTGTTGCCTCTGCACCAAGGTACGACAGTGGGTTCACAGTTCGACCCAAACCCAACCCGAAAATTTTGAAATCAAAACCAACCCAAAACCCAACCCAAACTCATTTCTAAAAAGTCAAACACAACCCATTCGCTTATGAGCCCAAATTCAACCCAAAAACCCATATTTTTTGAAAAAATTGACTAAAACCAAAAAACCACTTGTGTTCACTGAAGTACTGTTTATTATCGGTATGACGCAAAGTCTTTCAAAAATTCTATCATTCCTCATTAAACGACCACAGGAAAAGCAATCTTAGCATTAGCATAATTGCTTCACTGGAAAGTCTCCTCTGAGAGACAAGTTGGGAGGCTCAGTGGAAAACTCTCCACTGGCCTCCCCAGGGCACCAAGTAGCACATTTTGACAATGCACATAACTCTGAAAGTTGACCTCACAATGAACACATTTTTGAGCAGTTGATTGAGTCGTGCCCTGCTCGCATCTTCATCTACCTTTAGAAAGATCTCTATGGATACCAGAAGCAACTTATCTAGCAGGTTGTAAAGTGGCATGAGCTCATCTGACTGCACCTAAAAATTCGGTTTTTGGACTCCTTCAAAAAAACTTATGACCTGAGAAGTGTCCTGCTCATATCTCAACGACCATTCCATTTTCGAGCTGCAAGTTTCAAATAACATGACCACAGCTGAGGGACCATTTTCACAAAGGCTCTTTGAAATCTTACAAGCTCTGTTCCTCGAACAAAGAGATGCTAGTCTCCCATCATCATATTCACCCACTTAAGGACAAAAAAGCAAAAGTTCTGTTAAAAATAGCAAAAAGCCAATTAAAACGGCCCTGCAATGCCTACTTTCTTCTGCCTCGTAGAAAATCGCTCACAGGTTTCAAGCGTATGCTTTTCCTTGAAAGTTGTGTTTATGAACCAAGATCGCTTATATTTCTTGTTAAATAAGTCCTGTAACATTCAGAGATGTCTATGGCGTTTTTTTGGAGAAGCATGAGTCGCTGAAGCCGCGGTGGCTCAGTGGGTTAAGGCGTTGGTCCCGCATTTTTCGGGCCAGCAACCCTGACCAGGAGGCCGCTGTTCTGTTCGGGCTGCAGACAGCAGTTTAGTTTGCCCGTTCTCAGAATGGGAACTGGTCTTCGACGGCGATTTAGTAGTCCAATGCTGGCCTTGCACACCTTTTTTTTGCGACGCATTGGGTGCCGTCAAGTGGCGGACGCCCAAGGAGTAGAGAATCTAGAAACTGTTCCAAGAACACCAGTCGGGATGGTCCCTTCTTTCTCCCCCAGTACTATCCTGGGATGCTGGTGCTGGCACAGGATGCCCTCGCGTTGAGGTGCTCCTAGTGGAGACACACAGAGGGGAGCTGCCATGAGAGCTGGTCACCTCACAGGCTCGCTTAACATATCATGACTGCTGGCCGGCCATAGCCAAAACGGGATGGAAGTCTTATGGAGGAGCAGGGACGGCACCGTCAACTCACAAAAGTTTTTTAAAAATTTAAAAAGGGCTAGTCGCTTGTAGACCTGTAACTTGGTGAAACCTGACCCCGATGTGATACGTGGCTATTCCAAGCTCAGTATTCATCCAGAATGTTTTGTAAAGTCATACGCTAGGGACATACAAGGACATACATAATCACATGGAACATTTTCAAGGAGTGTGTTTCAAAAGGAAGATTCACTGTTTTCTAGTGCATCGTAGTGACTGCGAGTCGACGAGAGATCAGGTCAGAGATCAATATCATCTATGAGAGATGGTTTCTCAGTTCCGTCATACTCAGACTGACATGTCATATTAGACTAATCGATATTCGATCACGAGAATGATCTCATGCACATGTCCACATGCTCACGCTGACTAGTAAGGCTGACCCCAAGTAAAAAAGTGGTTTTTTTGGGTTGGGTTCGAAAAAAGGTCAACCTCCACAACCCAAAACCACCCTCTCTAAAAACCTGACCCAACCTAACCCAAAAACCCAAAAATTAGGTTGGGTTTTCGGACTCAATGTCGGACCTGGCTCTGCACTTGTACTTCGCAGTATACTGTAAAGGCCTCACTAGTCCTCCTGTTGGTGATTACAAAAGAGTTAAAAAGAAAAGACAAAATAATCAAAAGGAAATCGAGCAATGGGCGCTCCAGTTGTTGTAACTTGTGATTTCACTTCAGTTCGAGGCAAGAATTTTTAATTTTCAGAAAGGAAATGACCAAAATCGAACAAGGATTGGATTCTATACATTCTTTACAAAGCACGAAGCAAGACAAACAAAACTGATACAAGAAGGCACTAGTACATACCCATGTTGAGTGGGAGCCTTGTAAGACTAGTTGGTGATGGGCGCGAACAGAAACCAAGCAGGGAGGTCGCGGCCTTAAAGAACTGGTGTCAAAACCCTCGATCAGAGTGCAAAACATGATGGTGCACGCGCCAGGCCCTAGCCAATCTCATGTAAATCATGGATGCACGAGCCAGATCCTGGTGTGAATGACTGGTCAAGGAAAGAATAAAAAACAGTTCATTCGTTATTTTTGGTCTCGAGCTGACGATGAGGGGTGATGTTTCATGGAATAGTGGAATACACTTCGTCGAAACATGAAAATGGCAGACTGGCATTTGGACCAGTCCAAACAAATTTCCAAATCGGCGGGCCGCGTCAAAGCTGTCAATCGCTTGCCTAAACGAGCAAACTGGTGTCAGTCTAAAATGTCTGGACTTGAGACCGTTGCCCGATATTCCCTCTACCTTTCAAGGTACGAATTAGAGTAACTTTTGTATCGTGGCCTGACGTTTTTTAAAAAACCGATGCATTCTTCATTTTAGAAGTTAAGCTAGCTCAAAACAACCCAGACCATACAAGTGCATGCCCTTATATTAAGGTTCACCCAGTCCTATATAGGCGTGTGTAATCCATTTTCAATATGTATCATACGATGCACACGCAGGATAGACATGACACCAAAGGCGTGGCTAAATGATCGAAGGCTACAATCATGCTTTCATGAATAGGCTATGACTGCAGAGCCCAGGATTTCTGGCGCCGGTGTCATGACATAATGCGTCCGCAATCATAATGCGTCCGGCCGGACTCATTATGACGTCATAATAAGTCCGAGGGTGTCATAATGGCCGGACTCATTATGACGTCATAATGAGTCCGGCCGGACGCTTTATGATGAGGACGCATTATGACGGGACACCGGCGATGTAGGCAGCAATTGAGGAAGTTGAGCACAGTTTCTGCGAGCGGGCTGCCGTGCACGAGGGTTTAAACCCTATCACGCACAGTTCTTTTTGACTATTGGAGTAATTCTCATTTTGTTCAACAGGCATGAATTTCTATACATTGATTACTGATATATTTTACTGACCTTTTTCCTCAAATAATTTCAAAAATCACAAGCCTGCTTTTTGTGCTGGGTTCCTTGTCGTGTAGACATAAAAAGGCGCAGTCCGTATTCGAGCCTATAGTTGGAAAACAGACAAATTGTGTGTATAGTACTGAGGAACACTACTGAGAAACATATGTGTATAGTACTGAGGAACACTTTGCGGCCATTCGCAAGGGCCGCATTGCCACCCAGCGACAATCCCTTCTGTTACCTTCACATGTTTAACCAAAAATATCTTCCCTCTGGTACGTGGGCATACTCAATCGGAATAGGATGAGTTCTATCTGTCAAGTTGGTCAGTCCTAATTGCCTGACTAGCACCATGCCACCGCAATCCCTACTCATACACCCCCACAGACTACCCAACTCTGACTTGATATCGACATGAAAATCGGGCGAAACTGAAATGAGAGGCAATTTCGAATGTGCGTGATAAGAATGTATACGCCACAGAATTTATTTGCGCGCTCTTTGCGCCCGTGTTGCTCCCTGGTGATGCCTGAAGGCTCTTGTATACTGCGTCAAGCGACAAATTCGAACAGCCAGGACCATTTAGCAAAACGTTAAACCTGAGCATAAAAATGACGCTTACAGTGAGAAAAGTATACATCGCCCGGCGTCAGAAAAACATTACCGTGTCTATTTTGACGCCAGGCGTCAAATGGAATTTCGCGTCTTTCCATTTGACGCCCGGCGTCACCAGGAATACCAAGAAGTTTCATTTTCTTTAAAAATCGAAAATGCGGCTAGAAAGGTGGTAATGATGAAAATTTTGGGCTTTCAACTATGGAAGGTTTTTTTTGTTCTCGTTCAGCTATTAAAATCATTTGTTTGAAGTAAAAGGTGAGAAATACTGCAGACTTTTACCAGTTGAGGCGCACTGGTAAAACTTTTTGATCTACAGTATGCCAAGAGAGCAACACACCCGAAGTCACGTGATAATTTTATTTGACGCCCGACGTTCTTTGCCAGCGTCAAAAATTTGACGCTTGACGCAGTATACAAAAGCCTTGAAGCTTGCAATTCATGTTTTGCATGTTGACTTTTTACACTAGGCTCTTTTCGCTGGAGCCCCTTTGCTCTTGCTGTCTGTTCGCAGCCACCACCAACTAGTTTCAGGAGGCACGCTCTCATCAAAGGATGCGGCCTCTGTATAGGTGCTTTCAATCTTTTTGTGGCCTCCGCAAGTCAGTCAGGCCCTGGCGCCAGGCCTTCGGCAGGAAGAATCAAAAGTTGAGAAACGACGAGGCCATCGATCCTGCGCATCTTTATGCTACGACCGCGTAAAATTACGAATGCTATACCACTCTGCTGCGTGAAAAGTCGTAGGATATATATATACAGTACATTCGATAGCAGTCTACAATGTTTGTGAGCCTGACAGTGAGTATAAGGGAGATTTTCAGATATGACTCAAACTAATTCATCCACGGAGAAGCAACAAGCACGAAACTGGGGGTGCAGAAGCCATTCTACGACGAAAGCCCACTAACGTCTTGACTTCGTATCGCCTTCCCCCCGAAAGAGCTGTCCACGCTACATGCAGAGTACAATAGTGGTGACTGAAATAGCTGTGATTATTTGATCGACATTGACATAAATGCGAGCATTAATTACTGGCACTAATTGATGAAGATCTAACCACGCTCGCTTGCTTATTTAACCAGATGGATGCCAACCACATGAACAACAAGAATGTTGTGGCAAGACAAACCTGTATAGGCGGATGTAAGCGAGGTTGGGCCCCCAAAATCCAACGTTGTTCTTTAATTTGTCAGCTGCCAATGTGATAGTTGTGGATCGGATACCTACACGCGTACGTTAGTTCGAATCTACCCCGCGCTGTCCCTACTAAAACGGACGCTTATATAGACAACCCTTTATTAGGCCGACAGGCGAACACCTTTACGCTGGTACAACCAACCAAGTGAAGAGCACTATAGTGGAATGGCAGCTGGGGATGAGACCCAACCGCACGGATTGACGAGTAGATGATGACTGGCGAGCAGTAAGAAGCGCTGACCAAGAGGCTGCACCAGGCGTCCTGGACAAACCAGTCAGGGTTAGATCTGGGCTCGCTCTGCTCTCATCTAGAGGCCTATGGCAGTATACACGCTAGCACGAGACACATGTGCTGGGCGGTCTGAACCGGATGGGGAAGGAACCCCCATCAATAGATTGGGGTTGCACTTCTTTCACCGCCAATTGAGCGTAAGCCCACGCTTCTTCTAGACCAGCTTCTCGCAGCCGGAGAGAGGAAAAATAGAAGCCTCAATTGCGATCAGGGAAAGAATTTAGACACCTGATCAGCCGGACTTCCAATGAGCGATCAAAATGAGCCTAGATCTGATGGCAGGCAGACAAGCTGCAGCTTAGGTCAAGTAGGCATATACACAGACGAGCTGCCGCCAAAAATGGACACGCCTGGGCCCTGGAGACAAGACTTCTTGCAGTACTACCAGCTGATAAGAGAGGCACATTAAACAAACGCACATAGCAAATACCCCTACATGACATTTAATTCTCATGACGCCTATACCCGCAAGAGCGGATTTCAACCTATACCTATACCCGCAAGTGCGGATACGCTCTTCCTCCTTCCCCGAGAAACTCACACACTTACAAAAATGTCCTAGAATCACGTGGATCGACGGATTTCAACCGAACAAATTGAGACCGACTTACGGTCAAGCCACCTTTGCAAGGAAAACCGACTAACGATCTGGGTTGGGGGAACTAAAAAAAACTTACAGGATACACCTGATGACCGCGTGCGCACGCGTGTGCGCGGAGAGGCATAGACATGACTCGCAGTATGCGACTGGCGCACTGACGAGCGAGTAGACCATGAGATGGACGGGCTATCATTGGTCATGCCAGGAGGCAGATCAGCGTCACGATTCTTCTGGCGAGCATCCATCACACGATGGTACTCAGAAACGAGAAGACTCTTAAAATAGGCGTCAGGGCCAGAGGAGAGCGTTTTAGTGCGATGAACTGGACCAGGACCATGGGGAACGTCAACTCCGGGCAAAGACGCCAAACCGCGGAAAAATCAGTTGAGTGCGACGAACTGCAGAGTATCCATGCGAAACGATAACCCTGGTCGCACACCCTGGCATCGTGACGTTGTGATGGGGTTGCGCTGGAGGCTTAAAGGAAACAAAGACACGCTTGGAGAGGCGCTGAGGCAAAGGGGCAGCATCACGCGGAAAAGCATGCCTAGACGAGCTAGACGATCACAAACTAGAACGAGACAATGCCAAACCAGCAGACCACTCGTCATAAACCACAATATCCTCAGACGACTGAGAGGTTGGGCGAGTTCCAGGGGTCCCGCCACGAGGCGAGAATTCAAATTTGAAAAATGCGACGAGCGCATACTAATGCAGACAAGGACACGAGTCCTAAAATTTGATGTAACGCAATGCCTGATTGATATAAAGCTTGTCCATATCCAAGGTCTTAACTGGGAAATCTAAAAGATCCTTTCCGTTTGCTGCAAGTTTAGCTAGACGAACTGTTTCATAGAATTTAGATTTCTGTCCTGTATACTTCTGAGGCAGATAAGTCTTCTGCTTCATTCTCGCTTCACTGTAGGCCAAATGGTGTTTGAAGTCTTTGATCGCATTAACATGAACGTAAACTCCGTTCATGTTATCGTTGTACAAGAGTACACAGTATATTCGAGAAATGTCTGACATGCGGAACAAGCTTTCATATGTGCGCATGATCTTCCCCTTATTCGAAAAATCAATAGAATAGCCATCAGGGAATTTTACGATAAGGCCAGGCTACCACGGATACCCTGTGACCTTGACCCACACAATTTGACCACGGCGGAAATCACCTGGTTTTGTATCCCGTGACACCACTAGGCTTGTCAGTGAGCAGAGGAAAAAGAGTCGTAGTAAGGGGGTCGGATTAAGTGCTTCCACGTGCTAATCAGGTTTACGAGAAATGACAGCAGGAATATCAATTTTAATAGGTTCAGATTTTCCGGCTAGTGCAGGGTCGACTACGACTGGCGTAGGTGCACTGATGCCCTTGATGGATTCGTTAGTTTTGACCAAAAGTTGAGGATGCCAACGTTCCAACCCAGATTCCAAAAAAGTCGATTTTCAAGGTGGATGCCACATGGATTCTACACCAAAAACCTACAGCTCCACATAATTTCCAGAATGGAAGCCATATGGGATCCATACTGGAAATAGCCTATTTCCAGTATAGATTTCATATGTTTCCACAATGGAAAGAATTCCATGTAGATCCATGTTACCCTGCCTTCGCACCACACCCATATCTACTAGACTCTATTCTTTATATATGCCGACAACACAAATCTACTCCTATTTCTCTAAAGACAAAGCAGCAGCCAAAAAAAAAGCATTCCACGAAATCGTACCATTAACAGTTCATGGCATATTTGAATTTTGTTGGCATCTAGTCATTCCTTCAAGTTGGCGAATAATCTATCGTCAGTCTGTTTTCGATGCTTTTTCGAAGTTAACAGTTTTCTTAGCCATTTGTTCTTCGCATTCGCATCGTGGTTTGGGGCTTTTTTAACATTTTGCGAAAAACCTAAGCGTGTCCATAAAAACCTGGAAAAGAGTTTCAGAATGAGGTCACTGATTTTAGGTCAAATCACAGGTCTCAAGTTTGGAGGTCCTAAATGAGAGATTGGGAGACCATTTTTAGTAACGGATTTCGTCGTCATAATTGAAAACAGTACGGTATTAAAAATACCTAATTTTGGTGATCTTGTCAATTATATCCACTGTCAATTGAGGGACCATCCATTGAGAACGTCTATCCTTCATAGGGACGGAAACAGAAAGTGGGCGGAAGTGGATAGAAGGTTAAAAACAATCCTTTCCCTTCATGCTTCTCCTTCTGAATCGGATAAAACGATTTTCGTGCTGTCACTTTTCGCCGCTTAATTCAGGTTTCTTATTTGGTACCATAATTGGGATGTCAGGGAAGATGATAGGCAGTCGACCATGCCGGCATCGACAAATTTAATCTTAGGCCTAGATCCCTAACACGATCCGATCCGCTTCAACAAATAAGAGAAATATATGGGGATAACGTCTTTGGCACCACGCCCTTATCAGCCTGCCCTGTTTCTTCGCTGTTAATGTCTATGAGACCACTCAAGGGAAGACACATTTCTCATCCCAGTAAAGTTTTTTCAGTGAATATTTTCTTTGAGGGGGGATGCGATGGTCTACTAGAGTGGACGTCCTTTTTAAGGGGGGTCAAAGACGAAATAGATGTGGAGCTGATATGGGTTCAGAGGAGTTAAAAAAAGCATTTTTGGTACAGTTTCTTCAAGGAGCCCCTAACAAAAGACCCACAAGACAAGTGGCTTTGTACCATCATTTGTGGCGCCTTCGTTCAGTTCCCAAAAAATCCATCCAACCATACGCGCTTACAACAATTAATCTCATCGCCCTCGAGACCGCAGCCCAATTATTTGCAGAGTGTACAGGCAGCAGTATGCCCTTGAAATATCCAGTGCATAAACGTCGTCGTATTTGGCTTGACCCCCCCTCTCCCCCTGTCGTACAAGATCGTTTTTTAGGCGAACCATCTCCCACTGGCGTACGACGTCGTATTTGTACGGCCCCTTATTTGCGTAATCGTAGCCTCTAACTAATGAAATTTCTCAAAAATCTGTATTCCACTTGTTTGTGCGTGTGGGCTACAAAAACAGACACCGCTTGCGAGGAGAATGGTAGAGTCGCCCCAATGGTGGAGAAATTGATTAAGCTGGACCATCACATTTTTCGTGGACGCTGCTGCTTTTTTAAAACTAGCTGTCATTATTTCATATCGAGTGAGCAATGAAAAATTTCCATCTTTTACAGAAAGTGCGCAACATCGCCTAAACAGAGCAATTTTTGCCAGAACATGGGGAGCGCAGTGTAAACTGATTAAACACTACAGTATCTTGGAGGAGGAGGCAAATGGTCGTGAATGAATTTGTATTCACGCATTTCTTCGAACCTGGGTAACTGAAATTTAAACATATTGCTTCTCCTCTTAATGGATAGACAAGCTTCACCATTTTTCGTTTTAATTTTAAAAAATGTTTCTGTTGGATAGACGATGGAAATTCATTACTACGCGCGAAAATTCAAATATTTTCGCCCTCCTGAAAAAAAATGTATTCACACATTCAGCTCCTCAAAAACAAAACCAAGAAAAATAAATTCTTACCAAATATTCTCCACCTTCAGACCTCTATAAAAAAGCTATTAAATATTCTCAAAAAGGATTAATTACGAAGTAGTTAAGTCAGTTGGAAAAAAAGCATGCTCGTAGAACCTTCTGCAACTAGAAAGCTGAGCCAGGGCGTCAATATAACAAGCAAGTGCAACTTTTCTCGTTCTTTCATTCAAGCCTATGCTCATTGAAATCCGATGCATACTTATCAAAATATTCAATATTTTATACAGTATTTTTGGCACTTTTACACTGGTTGACGCTTCACACTTTGGTGCACTGGACAATCTGCCTTTCGTACCTGATGGGGCCGCTGTTGCTGTGACTGCTGGATTGTTAACGCTTTCTAGTCTTCTACAACGCTTGGGCGTGAAAACAAGTGACTTTTTTTCCAATATGTCTGTTTCTGCCAAAAAAATTCGATTCAGTCCGTTTTATTGTCGATTATAGGAAGAAAACTTGGTTTCCTTTGAATTATTTGAAAATTAAAAAAAGGGGTTTAATTTCTTATTTTGTGGGAGAATAAGCGTTGCTGGTCGACGAGCCGAGTGGAGTCTACAGCGAGAGCTTGAACGAGTACTTCGCAAGATGGGTAGGTTGGGAGATGCACAAAGAATGTTTCGCATGAAGTGACGCAGATTCGGGTTCATGGTAGTGGTCCAAGCATTCCAGTAACTGCGAATAAAGTCTTAATAGTGCTAGTTCAGGTAAGATAGTTCGCACATACTTGAATTGTTGGCAGTGAGAGACAAATGGCAACAAAAAGGTGTGTTTTGTGTCCTTAGTGCGCTCCCACGCAAACCGTGCTCTACATGATATAAGGAGCTTCCAACAGCGGGAAACGCAGCCAATTCAAATTCTTTCCGCAAATAAGACAATCATCAAGGTAATTTACAGACGACTTCCTGGTCAAAAGTCACATCTAAAGCACATCTAAAGCCTCGATATCGAATAAGGCACATCTAAAGCCTCGATGACAAAACACATCACACAAAATGATTTACCTAGCCGCGAGTCGAACACTCGCTACTAACGATAAGAGCAAGTGCGCGAATAGCCCGAGAGTTAGACACTCCTAGCTCACTATGTAGACCACGAGCGCAGGATTTCGTTTTGCAGTGGCCGAGTAGACTAGATATTCTAACCCTGGTTCCACTGTGTGCATTGACTGGTCTAAAAGTTTTCAGTCTGTGATAACAGACTTTTTTGGAAATCATGAGACCGTTTTTCGTTTTTGCTACAAACTAGTCTGGCCCAAAACACTCGTCCCTACATAGATGAACTGAGAGAATTTGGTGTCTACCATACGCCTTCCACCTAACAGACTGATCATTTCATAGTCGCAAACTCTTACTGATAAAATTCACAGATTTTTTCAAACATGTACTTAGATACACAGGTGGCAAGAAAACCAACAAAAGTTCTTCTTTTTCCCTCTATCATACCCGATACCTTATCTCTGACTGGGCAAAAAATTCTAAGACCACCCTCATATTCCTTGTTAACAATAACGTTTCTCTGCCCAGTGAAAAGAAGAGAAACAAGAACCAAAAATTCTAGCCCATGAAAAAGTCGAACCGCGAGCCTCGTGGTCTGAAAACAAATGAACGCCAAGAACCATAAGTCACCCTGCCATAACTTGCTCTTCTTTGCTAAGGGGATACCGAATTTGCAGAAGGCGAGCAGGCGCAAAACACAAATGGAACTGACAGTGACAACTTGTCAAAGCCGAAGCCAGTCAAACCTTTTTTGGTTGGTGAGAATACGGTACGGTGCGGGCCGTACCAGGCCTGAGGTATGGGTTCGGTACGGGTACAGTCAAAAAAGTAGGTAGGGTCGACCCTGGATCCCATGGGGTGGGTGGGGGTGAGCGAAAAGTGGATGGATGAGGGGGAAGCCGGCGCCAAGTTGACGTTTACTTCACGAAATTGGCAGAGGATATCTTGGAAAATCAGCGTATATTATAAGTAAATACAAGATATAAAATTGCTAATATTTGAATCATCAAACGTCGATCCAAAGACTTCTCGTCAGATGACTCAGATCGATTATATTCCAGTTTTTCAAAACACTTTTCATCTTTTGGCTTCTCTTTTTCTGAGACGGATAGAACGATTTTAGTGCTTGCTGCCAGTGTTTTTGTCGCCTAGTGTAGCGATCAGGTGCCTACTGTGATCAAGCCCGGCAGGCGTAGGAGTGGATGTCAGCCGGACATACTCTGACTGACTGAGCGAGTCTTGCGACTATACCTGCCGCTGAAACATCAACCCGACGGGCTGACGCTTCCAAGCCAGGGGGGTCGGTTAATTCCCCACTCGCCATGGTTACATTTATCTGTTCCGTCACTAGGATGTCAGAGACGATGCTGAGCAATGCCAGCATCGACTGATCTGACCCTCGGCGTGGATACAATTTTCGATGCGGTTGATCCGCTTCAAGAATGAGATATTAAGAGTTATAGTCTATAAGGATCGATTGACGCCTGAACCCTTTTTTTGCGCCCTTGATATTAATAACAGATTTGGACCACTTTCCTGCGCTGATTCTGAATCTGTGATCAAAAAAATTTCAAGTCGAGCCGTTCTTGAGATATATAAATTTAAAGTCGCAAATCGGGCGATTTTGGTAAAAAATGGGTGGGGTTAAGAAAACAATCGTTTTCTCGACATCCTGTGAAGCAACCGCAATTTTAAGTAGATAATCTATAAGAGCATGAAATAGGATCAGGAACAACTGGGTTTAATTCTTTCTTTACCTCATTCATCATCCGTATTTTGAAGATGTTCATCAAAGTTGATGAGAATTAAACCGCGCGCGAAAGAGAAAAAGGGCCATTAAAAATTGAATTCACGATTTCGAAATCTGATTTCCTAGATCTATATACTCGAAAGCATGCTGAATCTTGCTATATTAGCGGAAAGTCCTTAAGTCCCCAGTCAAAAATATGTGTGACGCTAATTAAGGTGCTTTGATGCACATTGCAAGCCCCGCTAAAGCAGCTTAATAAAAAGCCCGAAATCACAGGTGCGCACTAGTAAAGCAGCGTTTCCAATAATGAACCATTCCCAGGCTGATATCGGCTAATGACGAGGTGGTAAACCTGCGGCTTAAGCTGCGTCGTACGAGGCAGCGCCATCAGCTTGCCTTAATGATAAGATAGCCCTGATTCCTGATCCATGGAGAGTTCTCTTTTCTGTTGGAATCATAACATCTCTAAGAACTTCTTCTTTTGGGGCGGACTTTTCTATCACACTCTATCCCTTTCAGGCCAGTTTTAGCGCACCTAAAACCGCACAAGGACCTGAGTCTATAACAACAAATTCACTCAGATGAACGTGTATGGGGGTGGGGTGCCTGCCAACTTGATCCCCTTGACTATAAATGGTGGGAAGACGCGGGAGCAAATTCAGAAGCCGCTTGAGGACGCAATGCACTAGTCTATATAAACGTACAGTTGTGAACAAAAGGAAAGAATAAGTAAGAATCTCTCACTCCGCTAACACGTTTGCCGTCAGCACAGATCATTGGCAGCCCTCTAATCAGAGCGCATTTGAGAGGATGTAACCGACAAAAGTCTGGGTGGCAAAAACTGCTACTGACCAGTTTTGCGACCACTGTACACCTGCGGCTGAAACATATACCAAAGTGGTTGTGATCTCAAAGCTATGAGGTCGCTAATCCTCTTCCACTCGCCATTGCCTTCACGATTCACGAGGGCTACGCTTCAAAACTTATACCAATTTTTAGCCCATTGGAGATCATCTCATTTTATTGATGAAGGTAATTTTGAAGGCCCTTACAAGCATGGAGCCTTACATCTTGCGCTAGCCCGATGGAAAATAGCGGACAGTCTGCAAGTCGTATGTGTATTAAATTCTCCCCGTTAACACTTCTTATCTCTTTTGATAACGTAGCTGCGGGGACGAAATTGTGCACCACGTTCACTTTTGTCTGGTTTCCCTCAATCGCCCTGTTTGGTTGGTCTAAACAATGCCAGTTAAATGTTCATTGCCTCTTGCACGCATCAAGGATGAACCGATTCATGCTTCTATTTTTAAAAGTATTCAAACTCGAGATCCCCAATCTGTTGCTTTCGTAAGTTCCTTTCTTGTTTCCGCGAACTAAAATGTGCATAAAACAGATGATTGTCCAGGTGCGCGAAAAAGTAGATACTGTCCGCTTGAGTTTTCCAGGATGTTAAGTGGGACCACAAAGTTTTACTTCTTTGATCTATTCGAAAATTGAAAATGAGTCAAAAAGTTTGGTCTTTGCCTCTATACACTTAAGTATGCGAGAATGGCTGATGAGTCATAAGTGTGCTCAAGTGCAAAAAAGATTCGTTTCAATCATTTGATCATTTTTCTATTGCAAATCAACTCAAATTCAGGAAAGTAAATGACGTATGGCGATTCAGTTCCGAGTCCCGAGTGAGCGGTCACCATTGCCATCAGTATTCTGCGGTGTGGCGGAGTCACTTGTGAAATGAATCATGGATTTACATCAGGTAAAGTTGCATATAGTCCTGGAAGTGGGTGCAAGCGGTATAGATTTCAGCACAGTGCAGAATGTACGCTCTAACTACGAGGCCTGCATTAGATGCCTGCCGCCTGCATGCATTTCACAGGGTACCTTCGCCATGTGATAGGGCGCAGTGCAATCTGGTGAGCTGTAAGGACCGCATATGCGCTTCACACCACAAAAGAAGTGTTCGCACAGGTGCGCAAAAGCATTTGTAACGCATTTTTTAGCGTAGCACATCATTAAAGCGTTAACAACAATTTTGACACATATTATTAGACATCACAGAAAACCTTAGCTTCCCTAAAAAAAGCTCAACTTCACTAGCAAAGCCCATCAAATATCAGGATATCAGATAATTATTATCAATCATTCTTTCTAGAAAAAGCAAATAATAGTTAACAAATGTAAACCAATACCGACCTCATGACAATAAGTTAGCTTAAGTAGACTTTACAAATAAATCCATGCGAGTATATCTGTAAACTGACATATGGTTAAAAAATGTACTAGCTCTCAAGAGGCAAATCTCACAAGACAGGGACGCACACGGCCAACTTGCTTCCACAGGGACCAACAAAGGATTCTGAAGGAGACTTTTATCCACTGCAATACTGACGTGCTGAAATATTAGACGTTTTTTCGCAGATGAAATGGTCGCACGCCTGGAGCACAGTGAGTCGGAATTGGTTTTTACCACGCCACAGTTACTGGATACAATACAGAGGGCTGTTAGCCGGAAGTCGACACCTGTTCAGGTAAAAACATTCCTCACGGTATCACATTATCCTAAAAAAGCTGACTAGCAAAACTATTTATACTTAAATCCCATTCTTAATGACTTTTAGAAAATTTTTGTCGTCGATTCATTTTCCAAAAGCAAAAATAAATGTTCTTTATCTATAGTGAAAGAGTGGCATTTCCTTTTTCTGTTGCGCACTGAAACGAAACAAAAAGAAGATGGGCAAATTGATATTTGGACAAAAATCGATTCGGCTGTGCTTGCTTATTCAATTGGCGCCAATGGCAAGGCTCAAGGTGTGAATATTAGTCATTATAACATTGTCTCAGCTCTACAACTGATGTGCCAGTGAGTATTTTGCATCCTTACTGGCCTCAAACTCCAAACAGATTTCACCGCTCACTGTAATATTCAGCAAATTCTTTCTTTAACCATCAAAAGGAGATTTCGTGATCAGGGTGTACCTATTTTCCGATTTATGGGGTTTTCTGATCATGCTTCAACCATTGCACAGCGGATGCACAATGGTCACAATGTCTCAGTTTGACGCAGAACGGTACCACAAGACGATCGAGACGTACAAGGTGAGATGAGGTCTCCATGGTCACCACGGGTTCGGTGATTTAAACTCCCTCCGAACAAACTTCTCGAGATACCAAAAAGTCAGCGCAGAAAGGTATCCGCGGTCCCATGTTGCCTTTTCAAACTTCTTAGCAAGCTTCAAGGCCCAACCTACCCACGATATTTGACGCTTTTGAACTTTGGTATGGGCTTCTAAGTTCCCATTCTTCATGTTTCGCTGTCGAGAATGATTTACTTGGTCAAAGATCGTTTCCTCCACAAATACGACCTAAGCAGCGTCACAGCCTGTATTTCTTGCCCTAGGGACTTTAGCAAACCACTCAAGGAAAAACTACTATAAAAACATCAAAATAATTTAATATTTCATTCGAAGTACAGTATCCCCTTTTTTGAGACATAAAATGAAAGCATGCGTAATTACATGCGCAACACTGTTTCAGGTTATGGCACCTTGAAATCCTGTTTTGTTAGTCTATGCATTAGTCCTATTCCAAGAAATGAACTGTAACTTGATGCGTGCAGTATACTATTGCCCAATATGGAGTGCAAGGTAAGAAGTAATGTGCCTAATCCTATGACTACTGCTGTGCCTTGTCGTGTCTCATCGTCAGGAAAAAGCAGGAAGGGTCTCAATCAGGAGCTGGACGGTCAAAATGTGACCTGTGTGATGTGACGCTAAACCAACTTTGCACACACACATACACATTCACACACCAATCATACAACATTGACAGGCAGAACAGAATGGCGCCATTCAAATCAAAAGGACAACAAAGCTTACTCTGCACGACAGCTCAGCGATTTGAAATCTATTTTGACGTCTGCCATCTATACCGTGCCTTGTAAAAAGACAGCGTAATAACTGTTACCAGCCGACCCAGCCCTCGGTCGTGTTTCTTAGAAACTCTCTTGGCAGGTTTTAGTGCAGGCCGACACATGAGACATAGCTTGCGAAGTAAAAGGATCGGTCTGCTGCAAAATGTTTCTGATCAAGCTTTTAATAGTAGGCCTTTAAAACCGTCGAGCGAATAAAAAGTTTGCTACAAAAAGAAAATGTATATTCATTCAACGATACAGAAATCATAGAAAAATTCATTCTCGGGAACGTGAATCTGAGAAAAATTTAATCACTTCAGCTCATCGACACTGATGGCAAGGAGCTCGGTGCTGACGATGAACGAGAACTATGCATTCGAGGAATTACATGCACAGCGAGCTATTAGAAAGACCCTGCCGTCACTGATAGCTTGTTCGCAGCTGGTGGTTAGTTGCACACAGGTGAGCAGTGATGATGCCTAACGATGCTTTATGACTTATTCGAAAACTTCAAGGAATCGTTGGACATTTCGACGATGGAGAAATGTTTCACGTGGTCAGAGAAAGGCAAGATTCGATCAACGTTAACGGGAAATTGGTAAGAATTTAGTTAAGAGGCACTGTCTGTAAGAATCGACTCCGAATCGGCCAACCTTGAAAAATGACCCCCCTTTATTATCACATATCTCGAAAGTAGATGTTATGGGGACCACGAAAACGATAATCATTTCACGGCCAGGTCAATATTCATGGAACAGGACCCGTTCAAAAATTTTTGGTGTCCAAAAAATGTGGGTTTTGAAAGAACCCTGATAGCTCAACTAGTATGCAGTCAAAAAAAAAAGGGCGCAGCTCATTAAAAAGAGCACCTTTTTCTCTACGAACCCATGATATCTTGGAGAAAACAGCCTCTTTCTATAATTGACGAAATTGGATCAAAAACAAAAGTTCATGCAAGAATTTTCACTAAAATTCATCTCATTCACGCATTTGTGCGAAAAAACTCTTTATTTTAAAGAAATATATGTAAAAAGAGATAGGCTTTCAAATGAGACCATCCGCGTCAAAAATAAGTGGATCGGAGATTGTCACGAACCGTCCGAACACAAAAACCACCTAATCGGCGCGCAAAATTCAAAATTCCCGCACTTTTTGCTTGGTCGTCTGCTGTAAGCGCCGGCGGCTGCTCCTCAAATTATTTCTGCTTAGCGATTTGGATCGTTTTGTTTTGCTTCATTAGGAGTGAATAATCAATATTTTCGTGTAGAGAAAGTTTGTGTTGTTAAACTGCATCCTAATGTAATTAGAAGGCTTATCGTCAGATTTGCGAATTGTGGTGTTATTGCCGTCGTCATCGCCTTATTTCGACAGATTGCTGATGGTGAGTTCATCGGTCGCTCTTAACTTTTCCTGCAACTTGTATGATGGAATAAAAGTCCTTATTTACTGTCTGTCTGCGTTTTAGGGCTGCAGGCTGTGCAAGAAACAAAACCTGTGCTGTAGTAAAACGGATTCCAGTTCATTTGGACGGTTTTCAGCCGTCCAAGCGGACCATCAAGCGAGAAGAGCTAATCATCATTTGGCTTATTACCATATCGACTTTGTCCTCAATCGATGAAAATATGCCCGCTAATGTCTTCGATCAATGCAAAATGAACTTTCGGTTAAATTTGGTCTCTTTTGGTTTTAATGTCTCTGTTGAACCGCGCTATTATTTATTCAATGTATTGGATTAATGCCATTTCTTGTGTCATCTCACGTTCAATCATCTGGAACACAAAACAATACAAGTAGAATACTGGACTGGCACAACACGAAATTTACAATAGCGATATGCGGCGCTTTTGCCGTTTGGACCTCAGGCAGAGGCTGGTACAAGGCTAGCTTAAGCCTAATATCAGCTCAAGCCTAATTCTTATACCAGCGCAAGCCTAAGCCCAGTATCAGCCTAAGCCTAAGCCTTGGTCGTGGTCGTGTAAGGGTGCTGTCCCCTGATTAGTAGTAGCTGGGGGCGAAGTCGCAAACCTCTCGATCAGATTCGTCTGGTCGAGGGGGGCGGATTTCCCCCCAAAATATACTAGCCGTAAGCCTAAGCCTAATATCAGCCCGAGCTAACCTGTGTTGAGGACCAAACAGCAAAAGTGCCTGATAGGCTATGACGCCTGACAAAGTCTAGCATATCATACTGGAGATAATTCTACTCCTACCATCAAAAGCCCCATTAACCCTACAGCAAGATGTTTTAGGACGCAAAACAAAATATTGAAGTTGTAACCACTAATATGGCACACGGCTACCACTTTGCTGTGAGTAGATGAGAAAGCATATACCGCATTGCGCTGGAGAAACACATTTTTGTCAATAATACAATAGCCGCCAAATTAATCCGTTTGCTGGAATGAAATTCAAAAGACCGTTCCAATTTGACTCTGCAGCTCCGTGAAACAAACAAATTCCTTTGTCTCGAACTTCGAACCCATCTAGCAAATTTTGTCTAAAAGCCGAGAATCGAAGTATGAAAAAAACAATAACCTTTCGAAATCTGCATTTTAGTGGAAATTTTAGTATAATGTAGACAATGCGAGAAGCGCAAATATTTTCAACAAACGAAAATATCGCAAAGCACTCATAATTAATCCGAATGAAACTATCGCATTCGTTTAGCAAAGATATTCGAGGAGCGGCCGCCGGCGCTCACAGTGGACAGCCGAACAAAAAGTGCGGGAATTTCGAATTTTGCGCGTCGATTAGGTGGTTTTTGCGTTCGGACGGTTTGTGACAATCTCCGATCCACTTATTTTTGACGCGGATGGTCTCATTCCAAAGCCCATCTCTTTTTACATATATTTCCTTGAAATAAAGTGCTTTTTTGCACAAATGCGTGAATGAGATGAATTTTAGTGAAAATTCTTGCATGAACTTTTGTGTTTGATCCAATTTCGTCAATTATAGAAAGAGGCTATTTTCTTCAAGAAATGATAGGTTTGTAAAGAAAAAGGTGCTCTTTTTGAAGAGCTGCGCCCGAATCTGTTTGACTGCATATTAGTTGAGCTATCACGGTTTTTTCAAAACCCACATTTTTTGGACACCCTATATTTTTGAACGGGTCCTGTTCCATGAATATTGACCTGGCCGTGAAATGATTATCGTTTTGGTGGTCCCCATGGCATTTACTTTGGAGATATGTAATAATATAGGGGGGTCATTTTTCAAGGTTGGCCATTTTTTGGTCGAATTAGTCGATTCTTACAGACAGTGCCTCTTAAATACGAATGCTTTCATCACCGCGAGTATGTAAATAATTTAGATATCTAGAGCAGGACTCAGTCAAGAGCGCGCGCGCATTGTTCAGAAGTGAAGGTCACCTTTTATAGGTAATCGCTGTCAAAAGCGCGCAGGCATTGTTTGCGAGAAACGTGGATAGGAGAAACTGTATACACGCGTTGATTTCGCATTAGTCTCCCAAAAATGGCCAACTTCTGAGCACCCGAAAAACTTTTTAGCGAGCACTTATCAAAATCGCTTGTTCGATGGAAAATTCGGAATGATGAAAATTCGTATTGCGTATTCCGTCAGCAGAATCCACCGGCCGAAGTACGTGGTATTTGGAAATCGCGTTGGATTTGCTTATCATGCGAAGCTGCCAAACAACGCCTTGGTGTCCTTGGATCGTGTTGTCGCTTACATATTAGTCATGAAGGAGCTAACGAAACGATTCTGACAGATCCAGAGCAAGGTCACAATCCTAACTGTATTCCAAAAACGGTTAGCGAAGTTGAATCGATGCAATTGAAACGTGATGCTGCCAAAGAGGTTCAAAGATGAAGAAAGCGGCCTCTTCAAGCTTACTCAGAAGCTGCTGAAGAAATCACGGAGCGATTACGAGGTATGGAACAAGTTTTGGTTGAGCATAATTTTCCAACTTACGAACATGTCAAACGTACATTATATCGTCGCGCCGAGCAAAGTCAAGTCCAAGTCGATGATCCACGCCATTTGCCATTCAAATACCAACGTACAACTCGTGGCTGATATGCATCGCAAAAAGATCTTTTTTGGAATGAAGGCTGGATGTTGTACACGTCTCCAGATCCCGACCCTTTGCTTTTAATATTTGCTAGTGATTTAGATCTGCAACTACTGAGCGAGTGTCACACGTAGGTGATCGATGGAACTTTCAAAGCATGCCCTAAATCCGATTTCGTCCAGCTTTACATTATCCATGGATACTGCCGCTTTTACAACGAAGCCGTTCCATGCGTGACTGCATTGCTCTCTGGAAAGTCTCAAGATCTCTATGAGACAATGTTCCGTCAGATACGTGATCGCATATTTTGTCAAAGGGGTGATTTTGGCGTCATCCACAGAATTTTAGTCGATTTTGAAGTAGCAGCACACAACGCGATCAGAGCCGTTTTTCCTCACGTGACAATTTCTGGATGTCTATTCCATTTTGGCCGAACGTTGATACGAAAAATGCACAGTGAAGGTTTGCGAGGAAAGTATTTGACAAAAGTTAAAAACCGGCCTGAGCACCTTGTCAAAGCATGGTTCGGTTGAGTGAAAGCTCTAGCACTGCTACCATTGGAACTGATCAATTTAGGTTGGCAGGACCTGGAATTCGATCTGGAGCACAATATTCCTCCCACACTCATCGATCAGGAAGATCTGGGTGCGTTGCGTAATTTTGCCGCTCACTTCAGAGAAACGTGGATCAATGGCCATCAGTTTCCTTAATCAGTTTGGAACCATTTCCAGAATGATGGTCCGTGAACGACAAATCATGCCGAAGCCTATCATTCGACCATCAACCGAAACGCAGCTCCAGAAAGGCATATGGCACTTAGAAATTTTTTTACATGCTATGCAACAGGAACATAATCGAATGCAGCAACGCATACGGAAGCTGTACGACAACTGGGAGGCACCTAGAACACGGGACGAATTGTATGAGCGTTTGCATCAACGAATCAACAATGAAAAAGTGATTTTTACAAACGGAACGGGCCACCTGTGGCAACAGAATTTCGATGCTGCAGTTCTGTTCCATGTCAATCGAGGTGCTTACGAGTTTTTAGTTGATTCCATTCGCCATTACTTGAATGTTCAGCGTCATCGCATGGGAGATAAGATAATTGTTCAGTAATTATATCGCTATATGACAAACGTTATGATTGTGAGTCGCAGTGATTTAGTTTCTTTCGACATAAAAGATAAGAAAATGCAGTACTTTTAAAAAAATTGGTAGAAGTGTTTCGTGGGTTAACTGTAAAAGTGTACATACGACTATCCATACAGTTTTGCTTACATTAGTACGAGAAGTTGGGCGCATAAATGACCCGTGCGCGCTCTTGACAGCGATTTCGTATAATAGGTGACCTCTACTTTTGAACAATGCGCGCGCGCTCTTGACGCTCAACCTTCAGAGCGGACCTTGAAGCCGCAATAATTCTACATCCACAAGTGAAGGACGCTGCAATTTTAGTTTCTTCGGATAATCGAAGCGCCAGATTTTTATCTGCATTCATTGTTCGAGAGAGTCGAGCAAAACTGTCTGCAACCGATATGAAAAAGTATTTTAAAGGTGAGATCTCCTTAATTGGCTTCTTGTAACTTCTCTAAGTTTTGTGTAACTCTCGCATGCATATTCCAGAAACAATACAAATTGAAAAAAATTATCGACATTAACTTCGTTGAAAAACTACCAAGAATCCCTGAAACTGAAGAAATTTTACGACAAGTTTTACAAAGTCACAAAAGTTCTGATGGTAATAACTTGAAAGCTAGACTTTAATTTTTCTGCGATACACTGATTGTGCTTGCTACTGTAGCTTTTGATTCTTCGTAATAGTCAGTATAGTTTTCTTTTATATCACATGTCAGACTCATGTTGGCTACTGTTTAAAATAAAAAGGGTTTCATGTCATGATATTCTGTCTTATACTGTCAAGTTGTCACAGTTGGGTTAGGTGCAGGCAAGCAGTGAATATACGAGCATGTATTCAAGTAGAAGCTACTATAGTTTTTGTTAAGCAACTTACCTAAATATCCCAAGTAATGTATCTGTGCACAATACCCGTACTATACTTCATGTACAATGTGCCACTTCATCTTCGAGTGCGCGTACCTGTGCTTGGTGATGTGGTAGAATATGAACATGAAAATGTACTAGCCTGAACATAGGTACAGTAGTCTAACCCGCCAACATACACAGAATAGTTCCAGAGTAAGAGAACATATTTAATATTTTGTATTCTTGTTTATCGCTGCATACTCGTAATAGCCTGCCTCGCGATAAAGTAAAAGCTGGTGTCGTGACGCGACAAGAAATGCAGAGTTTTGATGTCAACTTTGAGTGATCGGTGTTGTGTGCACCACGTGGAAACGTACATCAAAAGGCACCGACTAAAAGTAACCTTTTTTTAACAGAAAACGAGCTATGATCAATTTCTCTTACGATTAAGGGTTGTCCTGACCAGCTCCATTAACGCTAGGCACAACCCAGCATGCGTTGAGGCATTGCGTACATGTCCCTAAACCTGTTCTTACCAAGAAAGAGATGTGTCCCTTACAAGAATACAGCGAAATTTCAATTTTTTGAGAGCCAACAAGTTTTGACAATATTTGTACCCCGCAATTAAGCACCCCGCAATACTTCGACACATCGAACTATACCACCCCTCCCCCCCGTACTGGTTATAACAGGGCATAACGTTCAGGGGGTGGTAATGTTTTAGTCAGGTGTGGTAAGCTGACTGTTTTTAAGCGGAATATAGATTTTGGGTAGTGGCATCGTACGTATAAGAAAATGTGCGTCAGACGTTGCCTCCTACTTTTTCACTCCAAATCGTGAAATAATGGTGGGATCAGATATGTTATCAACTGGCTGGACTGATTACACGTAGGTTTGGCTCGCTATCTTGGTAGTGCAACTCGGCCCCGCCTCCTCGCGCCGTTGCCGCCAGAAGCAGACAGCATTTTGATGATGTTTTACGTTCAAATCAAGCGCGAACTGCGACTGCTTATTGCAAACAGTCTGCTCGCGTCTGTAGCAACGCGTTGCTGAGGGAGGGAAAAAAGGGAGGAGTTAAAAAAAAGAGGGGGGCACCTCGCGAGGGCAGTTTAAAGCAAAAAGGCGAACTACAGTTTGTGGGCGGGTCGTCGCCTAGCAACTTGTAGTTCGCCGTTTGGCGATTGACCAAGAAATGCGTTTGCCCCGATGTTTAGAAAATAAGTCACCAGCTGTGCCAACATTGTAGGCCTAAGTTTTATAAGGGGGTGGGCCTGGGGTGGGGCCTTGATGTATATAATTGAAGAATCTTGTGTGATCATGCGATCAGCAATCATCGAAACATCATTCCTAATATCATCGGCTGATTGATAGACCAAAAAAAAATTCTCGATCAGTGCACCTACCGCAAGAATAGTCAGCAATTATGCTTGACAATGGAATTAAAAAGTTCTTTTTAATCGCTTTCGATTTTAAAGACAGCGCTTTTCCAAAAGAAGGATATTGTGGAGCTATTGGACTCCTGACTGGTTCATTTGCAAGGATACTATCTGCTTTCAGCGCTTTTGCCGTTTGATCCCCAGGCGAAGGCTGTTATAAGGCCGGCTGAAGCCGAATGTCACCTCAAGCTTAAGTCTTGTATGTACCAGACTAAGCCTAAGCCTGGTGTCATATGCCAGCCTAAGCTTTAGCCAAAGCCTAGTACCAGCCTAAGCTAATCGGGCCAGCTAACCTATTGTATGTTGGGGACCAAGCAGCAAAAGTGCCTTGCTTTTTAGTGCCGGGCCATTAGTACCTCGTGCGGTCAGCTTTCCAGCAATCACACTTTTTGATTTTTGAGGAGATTCAAGATCTTTCTTGTAATTTGAGTGGGTTTTTAGGATTTTGAGCGGCACCTTAAAATTCGAGGAGTTTTCTGAGGTTTTTGAGGGTGCTGGAAACCATGTGTAATTTTGTAGTTGCGTGTTTGCAGCTGGGTATCCTATTGTTTTCGCCGCCCACCCAATTCTTTTCAAATAGAATTTTCAGCGACGCATGCGTTTTCTAGAAATTTCAGCAAAAACTTTTTGTTGCAACCGCTATTTATCATTTCTTAAAAATTTCAATCAACAAACCAACGAAAACTTGAAATTTCAGACGAGAAATCGGATGCTTTTCCAGAATTTTCTGGCGTGCGCACAGGTACATCCATGTCGCACAGCATGTGATGCTCAGGTACATCGTGGAGGCGGCCATTGTTGTGGAAAATTTGCATACGCGCTAGCCCTGTGCTTTACGTTAGTGCGCACAAGAAATCTACGTGATTACATGCATTATTTCGCACCTCGAACTTAAACCCCCATTGATAACCCTAGTATTTGTATGACCCTCGTGGTCGAGCTGGTATGATTTTCGACTTGAAATCTGAAGGCCCTGGGTTCGAGTCCTGGTGGCTCCAAATCTTTATCAAAAAATATCTTAGAATAAATACTGAAGCTAAAACACGGAGTTGGTGGAAAGCACATGTCTCGGTAAGCCTGGTTCCTGACGGCGCATCTGCGACGCTCATACTTGCAGTTACCTCTGCGCAAGACACCTTCTTATGGCTGCATCCACTCGATCCCTGGGCTGTACGAGATTCCCCATCCTCCCCTGGGCGGGATCGGCGATCAGGACACTGCGCTCCTCAAATTCTGACATGCCCACTACTAGTGCGTCTGGCCGTTTCTAGAACCTTCTAGAAACACTGGATATGGCAGAACCCGGGTAAGCTGAGAAGGAGACCGTTTCGCTAAGCGTTAGGGCGGCACAGCGGGTCGATGATGGGTGAAAGGAGTTCTGATCGTTTCGCACGTTAATCGGATTTGTCAGAAAAAGTGTATAAAACTATTTGTCAAATGCAAAGCGGTGTATATACCCGGGTTTACCCACCTATCAGCGACTCCAACTTACTTTCACGCATTGCACGTGTCAGCGATACGGCGGCCAGCATATACCTGACCGTTTTGACCTTTCAATACTTCCGCGTTTTTATTTATTCATTGATTGATTGATTGATTGATTGACGGGCGATGAGGACCGCGCCACATCCGTCAGTCAGTCACCTTACTTCACTGTCGGCGTCAAACAATGGAGCTAGAGCTAATCGACGATGAGTTCATTCGCGCCTTGCCACCTGACTTTAAACAACGTGCGCTCGACGAGAAACGCAAAAGGAGAGCCCCCATCGACGACAGCAACGATGATTCACTTTTCCAACCGAAAGCAAAGCGGGCGCGTAAGAAGGCGCCATGCCCTATATGCGGACAAGAAGTGTACCAATCGAGTATGACCAAGCACAAGCGGTCCCATTTGGAGGCCTTGTATTGCTGCCCGTTCTGCTCGTATCGAGGAAAATATTTAGTATACCTCAAGCAGCACGTGGCGAGTTTGCATTTGGCCAACGCTTATAAATGCAAAGAATGCAGTTTTCAATACGCCGGTGAGGAACCGTTTTTTGGGGAAGAACATTTTGGAAGGTGTTAACGATGCGTGCCGTCAGAAACACCCCAACCATTGCAGCCATAACCGGCCGACGAGGCGGGTGCATTGATTTTCCACGACCCTATTCAAGCGCCCATCAGCCCGTACGATCCGTTTTGGCGCGATAATTTATTGGCACTCTGGGCCGGGCTTCAGGCGGCTGTCGATCAAGTCACCCGCCATTGGAAATGGATATGTCAACGATTCGAGACTGATCCGCGCCCCATTCACAAATACACATTTCGAGTCGCAGGCGCGGACTTGTCATCTTTCCCTATTGACAGCGCCATGAAACACATCTACACAAACGTCAATCGTGTCTACAATATGAACGTGGGCATCAGCACGTTGCTCTGATGGGAGCGCGACGATGGAACGAGTGAATTCAAAGTTTTCACCGCCAAAAACAATCGATTGAGTTTATTCGAGCGCAATTTATTGATTCACGACTCGGCAAGTTTGCAATTGTCCTTGCGCCGAATCGACGAGTTGGGAGATTTGGTCGATCACATCAAACGCCCGGGCAGTTTGTGGCACATCGTCTCCATTCTTTCGTTCAAATTTTTTTGCTATTTGCGGCCATCATTCGTCGCCGGCTACGGCCGAAGTCGATTGCCTCGATTCTTGACCCTGAACAGGAAGAATTTGATCGCGATGAAACGGGACAGCAGGTTCAATTTGTACACCGACAATCTATGTGTGTCCAGATGCATCGTGGGCGGGCTCAAGGCGGATTACAACGACACTACCTGCGTCCTAAATTGCTACGATGTGTACAAACGACGATTCAACACCCCGGCTTATCGAGAATTCAAAGGCGTTCCCCAAAAGCATATTTCAGAAATCGAGAACCTGTACAATATCAGCTTGAATATTTCCCGCAAATTGTCGCCGAAACCGACACCAGTCTGCCTTCGAAAAGGTACCAATTTAGATCGCATGTTCGTCAATATGCACAGTTGTCAAATCGAAGCGAAGAATGTGCATTTCAGCTCGATTACCAATCTGCACAATTTCGTCGGTCGCCACATGTGTCAGCTCTGCAACAAAATGTTCAGAAGCGCTAAACTACTAGAGCGGCGCATGCATCATTATTGCAACAATGGCAAGAGCAAACCTGTTTTCAAGGGTGGGTGTCACGAAGAGGCTAATACGATCTTCAACGAATTATTGACTTTGGGCATCGATGTTCCGAAACAGAAGCGACGAGCCGTCGGCCTGATCGCCTGGGACGTTAAATCTTGTCTGACGACGGTGAATGATCTGAAATACGAACGCGGCATTGGAGATAAGGACGAGAAATTCGAACAGCCCATGAACAGCATGAATATTTTAGTGCAGTACGTGACTGAAGCCTCCAAACTACAAATCCGCGAGAAGCACCAAGTCGTCTCTGCG
The DNA here is from genome assembly GCA_030248295.1 of Mesodorylaimus sp. YZB2_4. Lineage (NCBI taxonomy): Eukaryota > Metazoa > Nematoda > Enoplea > Dorylaimida > Dorylaimidae > Mesodorylaimus > Mesodorylaimus sp. YZB2_4. The sequence continues at coordinate 65,964 of JASANH010001013.1, forward strand.
GCCCTCAAATCCACCGTCACTGGGCACACTAAAGATAAGTTTTTCTGGAACAAAGACCTCGACTTACTTTTGACCGATACTTTTCAAACGATGCTCGCCATTAGTGATGCTAATTCTGAACTCGAAAAAGAAAAGTTCGCTGACGAATTCGAGAAATTGGCCGATATTCGACATGTGGTCGAAGGTGTTATCGAATTGGAGGAAGATAAGAATGCGAACAAGCGCCAAAAGGAAATCCTAAAACGCATTGAAAGGATCGAATGAAGGCTAACAAATAATTGTCGACAAATCACCGTTCTGCAGTGCAATGGATTAAGTTAGAAAAAATATTTTTTTTTAATAAAAATTCGTGAAGTATTCAAAAAAAAACCGCATAACTTTTTTCTGATTTTATTCAAAACTTACAACTGTCCAAATTTCTTTCTTTAAATTGAAAAACTAGAAACTTCAAAACAAAGAACAATTTTTTCGAATTGTAAAAATCAAAGATTCTATAGAAACGTTTGAAAAGTTTACTGAGGTTAAAATTGAAATGCAATTTTAGGGGCGGTACGATTTCGATGTGGTCAAGAAATTTCTTTTCCCCCAGATGGTTTAGAAAGTGCGCGACGTTCGATGCAATGCTAACAAGACTGAACAAACTTGTCCGTGGCGAAAAAGCATCAACCGCGGCGGAACTATCGCTTGTTTGGCTACCGAGGAGCTTCGTTTCGTAGACGTGATGGCCTATATGGGCCTGGGCACAAATTTGGACACTTTTATTCGAACTTACTGCCAGAATGGGGAGACCAAGCTGTGCTACCCGTACGAGCTTCTTCGCGACCCTACTAAATTGGAATCTGTCACCGAGTTCCCACCCAAATCTTGTTTCTACAATACCTTGGAAAATAAGCGAATTTCGGATGGAGATTACTCGGCCACAAAAGCGATTTGGAAACAGATGGCAGTGAAGAATCTCCTCGAGTTTACAAAGATTTACAACGTGTCTGACGTGGGTCCCTTCCTGACGGCCAGCCTCAATATGGCCGAAATTTTTTACAAGGATTTCGGTATCGATATATTCAAAGAATGCTTGAGCTAGTCAGCATGAAAACTTTGTTCCGACGTATGCACCAGCTGCACCTGACGTCACGTTTCGGGCTGTTCAACGAGAAAGAAGCCGAGTTGTGCCAAGATTTCTACGACAGCATGACTGGCGGGTTATCGTTGATCGTTTAGCGCAAGGCCGTCGTTAGAGAGACGCCGACTCGAAATAATCCTGAAATTAAAGTCAAAAAGACTATTGGTTACGATTTTAACGTAAGTTCACTTGAATTCACACTTTTTCCACCTATAACTAAATGCCCCATCGCCCCCAGTGCCCAGGGGCAACCGATGCCAGTCGGCAACGTGACTTATTGGAAAATAGAGACCAACGGAGGGTATTTTTGGCGGCGTTTAGATACACTCGATCAACAACTCAAAGCTCGACGATGCCACAGCGAATCAAGTATATGCGGTTTTGCGCCTTCCGCGACCACGTCTTCATTTATACGTGCAAAGACGGCCGCTAAACTCCCCTAGGCCCCAGCAATTGATAGTGGACGGATACGCCAAGGACTCGTTGCCTAAACCGCGCGTCTACGATTATTGAGGCTATACGTTCCATTATCACAACAAAAGGTGCCTGAATAAGAAATTGGACTTGACTGGCAAGGACCTGGGCGTTTTGGAAATGGACACACGCAAAGAAAGGGATCTTCAAGAATTTGGGTTCGATTACCACGTCTGCTATGCTTGCCAATTTCAACGGTGAAGATTTTGGCCAATAAGTTGAAGAGAGGAGCCGCGCATTCCGTCGCCGATCGTGCACTACTCGCGGAAGCTCGTTGTTACTTGGCCTATTTGGAAAAGCACCCGCCACGCCTTTTCCACAAAAATGAAAAGGTTTCCTACCACGATATGCGAGAGGCGATTCTCCGAGGTCGTGTCTTCGGTTTCGCTCAAGTCGACGTGGAGACATTGGAGCACTTAAAGGAAAAATATGAAGATTTCCCGCTCGTGATCAAACACGCTCACATTCAGCTTGAGGATTTGAGCAAGTCGATGCGAAAGATTGCGTCTGAGAAGGGTTTGATGAAGGAGCCCCAGAAATGTTTGATCAACATTTATTTTTACGAGAAATTATGGGTATTCACGCACATGATTCAATTCTTGCACCAGAGGGGTGTCGTCTTGAAAAAAGTACACAAAGTTGCTCAATACGACGCCGACGCTTGTTTTCAATTCTTCACAAAGAATATCTCTAAAAAGAGGAAGTGTGGTGATGTGGATAAACAGTACGCCCTGATGGCCGAAATTTACAAGCTACTGGGGAGTGCGAGCGTAAGTTTTGAGGGAAGAAAATGATGATATTTGCACTAAAACACGGACATTAATTATTGCAGTATGGCAAAACATTCGACTCGAATCGACAAGTTCAAAGAAACTTTCTACACGGATGCAAGTGAAATGCAAGATCTACATAACGACCCTCTTTTTCCGAAATCCGAAAAAATGAAAATGTTTATAGTTTCTGATAAAATTAAATTCAAAACTTAACATTTTTAAACTTTGATCACCGAAACTGTTTCGAAGTTTCAAAATTCAAGAAAACCACTAATTACGATCTTCTAGTTCAAATATGATTAGCGGGTAAGTTAGCAAAATTTATTGAAAATTTTCCAATCGAATAAAAATAAATAATTGTAAACTTTAGTCTACAGTTGGAGCAAGATTAAGCTTTTGAGTTTCATCCCGGACGTTTTGCAAAAATTTATACCTAAAGACTCGTACGATTTTCTGGGAAGCGATACAGACTCGATTTATTTGGCTCTTGCCACGGAAACTTTAAAAGATGCCGTTCCCAAAGACAAGCTGGCCGAATTTGAAAAATTGTAAAAAAAAATTTTCGTACTGGACCCCATCGACAAAAGGACCCCGGGCCTATTGAGTAAGTTCAATCCAGAAACGGAATCAATGCTGACGTAATTTTTACATACCACATTAATAGAAGTTGAAAAAATCGGTTGCAAATACATCGGGGTCGATTCGAAATTGTATATAGTCGTGCCGGAAGGCGATTCAAACGAAAAAGACAAAGTGGCGTGCAAAGGTGTTCAACAGGCTAGGAACGGCAGTATTTTGACTTTTGAAAATTCCGACAAAATCATTAACAATCAAAGTGACGCTCAAACCGAGGCGATGAATATTGGAGTTCGAACGATTCGAAACAACGTCGTCACATATTGTCAAAGTAAGACGGGAATTCAAAATTTCTACGCGAAACGCCGATGCGTCGAAAATCATAGAACGTTGCCGTTGCTAATTTGAATCAAGATGATCAAGTATCCATGCGATACGATATTATAAACACCATAACTTCACTTCCTTTTTTCGTTGGCTTTTTGTTGTCTCCTACCTCATACAGTATGGTCTTGCGCACATAGGCGCAGGTAATGTTTTTGGCGGCTTTTTTAAATTGTTGTGCTCGCTTTAAGAAAAAAGGAAAAAACAAGTGGTCAGGACCAGGACCAAGTGTGTCTGTTTTGACCAGTCATCTATTAGAGACACAATAGGGCGGAAGATTGTCAACAAACAGTTGCTTGGCTGATAAATAAAAAATGGTTTAAAGCATTAATATGTCTGTGCCAACGGTCAGTGACCCGTCAGCCAAAAGTCGTCGGACAGTGTTCAAATTTTTCCGTCGACGGTCGGATGGCTCACATTCCTCCACCAATGCTTTCGTGCGAGCCACCAACGAACAAAGTCCGCAACCGCCCTACCGAATGGTGTGTGGTCAGCTATAAAGACGTCAACAAAGTCTATTTCAACTTGCACAAGTTGAGTCAGCACGCAACTTGTGCTTATTGCGATGTCGAATTGCGAAAGCGCGAACAAGCTCGACATCAAAGGCAATGTCGAGCGCGCCCAACCGGACCTGCGGTGATCAGTGGATACACCTTTCCGATTCGCGAGAACACTAAGAAGTTTTTTGTCGAGTCGTCTAAGTAAGTACATACTATCTTTTTTATTTTCGAACGAAACTCATTGTTCTTCTTTCTGTTCAGCACGAGTCACTGGTTGACTCGACGGGCGTTGGCCGAAGTTGGCCTAAACGACGATTCAGTCTCTTTCATCATTTTTATGTTCAAAAGCTCAAATTGGAATGCAACGGGCAAATAGTTGCCAGTTTCTATGGAATGGATTACGCAAAAGACAAATGGATCGAGCCGTACATTTAATTTTTTAGTCGTAACGGCTGCATTGCAGACGAGCCTGGGAATTCGACAATCTCGTAAAAGAATTTCGGAGCTTGTTACACTGTGTTCCGTTTCAACTTATCAAATTTTGCATGCGAGTCGAGCATGAAAGCGAAACAAGATTTCGGACATTTGCGATTGAAAATGATTTACGATCAGACTAGACTTCGCAGTGATAGTATCGTCATTATGTGCTTCATGCATTACGACAGAGAGTTGACCATAGATTACAATACGTGCGTGACTCATATTCGAATACGCTTGCTTGCCTGAAAAGAAAATGAAGGGAAAAAACGGAAAAAAGTCCCTGTCTTCTTTTTCGCGCCTTCATAAGTGGCCACAAATGCAAACTGAACTGTATCTATGTGGGCAGGGGGTCAGTGCGCACTACACGCCAGCATGGGGGCCATTCAAATACGACGTCGTATGCAAATCAGCAATTTTTGACCCCCCCTCCCCCCTATCGTATTTTGTCGTTTTGCGCCTGACCTCCCCTTTTCGACGTCATACAAGCCAATACCCCCCCAAATGCAAAGGGGGGAGTAAAAACATATTTCAAAAAATTTTTTTTACGAATTGATATCGGCGCACTTCACTACGCTGCTGGTCATGTTCACATATCTCATACGAGTCCGTATGTTCCCATCCTCATATTGCTATAGTTCCAACAATGTTTTTTGGAATTTGTTTGATATTTAGTAAATTTATTTTTGGCAACAATTTGGTAGAGGTAAAATGTGCTGATGGTTTCACAGCTTGACTCTACGCCTTCAGTTCTCAAAGATTGTTTGTGAATTTTGGACATTCGAATAAGCAGTATGAAAGCAAAACTAATATATACTCGATAGAGTACATTTTTCTCTATCAAACTAACTTTTTTGCTTTAAAAATTTTTTTTGCCTAGCCGGCCAGCAGTCAAACCTTGTAAGCAAGGCTGTGCGGGGACTAGCACACACAGCAGCGTCCCTCTGCGTGTCTCCACTAGAAGCACCTTCACGCGAGGGCATCCTGCACTGGACACGAACTTCCTTGGACGATGGCAAGTTAGGCATCCGAGACTGCCCACTCGTTGGCTCCCATCACTCCGCTCAGAGCCCCTCTAGGGTAATGAGTGAGTCATCCTCGGCCTGACGTGCAAGGTCAGCGACGGTTTATGGCTCGCAACCCGACCTCCATCACTGGGGGCGAACCCAGGACAAGTCCAGCCACTCGCTCCCAAGCAATACGGAGAGACAAATGCTGAACCCCTGCACCATCGCGGCCGCTCTCTCTAACAAACTGAGTCTGGCCAATCCAAATTTTTATAACCAAAAATATGATAAATAGGTTCACCCAAAAGTGGCAGACCTGTGCTCATCAGACTATATTTAGGCTCTAGCTGAAGAGTTCGAAAGGGAGGAAAAACGCTGGAATACCTAGTGTAAAAACGACATCGTTTTACCTTTGACCCCCCTCCCCCTTTGTCGTTTTTTCTCGTTTTGGTGCTGACCCCCCCTCCCCCCCTGGCGAACGACGTCGTATTTGAACGGCACCATGGTTACGTTGGTTTCGAATTTCGCGATGGTCATTGGCGGCAGTACTGGTTCAGGAAAAACTCACTTAATTAGGAAACTCATTGTCCAACAAGACGAGTTATTCGGCAAATCTTTCACTGAAGTGGTTTACTTTCACGGAGCTTATCAGGACATCTTTGAGGAACTAGAACGGGATTACGGTGTGCGCTTCGTCGAAGGTCCACCAACCGAGGACGACTTCAATCAATTTAAACAAGGGTCTCTTTGCATATTGGACGACATGTTGGCAAAAATGTGCAATTCGAAGGACCTGGTAGAATTGTTTACTGTAAAATCGCTTCATCAAGCGATTTCAGTCATTTTCACAAGCCAGTCGTTTTTCTACGATTCGAAACAGATGCGTTGCGTCACAAAAAACGCTCATTACATTATTTTCTTGAGGAGCCCTGGGGGCACCAGCGCCGTGAGCAACCTCGGTCATCAATTGTTTCCACACAAGAAAAACTTCTTAGTCGACACCTACGCTCGAGCCACCAAGGAGCCGTATTCTTATCTCTTCTTGGATTTGCACCCAAGCACAGATGAGAAATTACGCGTGCTGAGTCGAGTCATTTCAAACGAACGGCCGACACACGTTTTTATTTGAGCTCATTCCCACTCGAACTCACGATTCTCAATTTGCATTGACGACCTGACTTTATTTCTTGTTTTTCAACTGTCTTGTGCTTTATTATGTCCACTTCATTACTGAATAGGTTGAAACTTTTGTTAATTCTGAGTCCTAAAGTCATAAAAAACGAAATTAGATCAGAGCCCGGGCTTGTGTACATCATATCTGAACTGATTTTGAATTTACTTTACAACGCCAGCATCCGTTTGAGCGAAGAGCAAAAGCTCAAGTTCAAAAAGCATAAAACTGCCTTCAATAAAATCGCAAAACCAAAAACTGATTTGCACATTAGGCGACGCCTATTATTAACTCGCCCCGTTTTGTCCCTCTTACCTTCTGTCTTAGAGACTGTGCTACCTTATTACCCGAACTATGGCCAAAGAGATGGTTTTGGTAACGTTGACAGAGTGGGAACTAATGAAGGCTCGTCAGCAACAACAACAACCCTTGTTGGTCGAAAACAAAAATAGGCATCCGCGAAAGGGAGAAATTCGAGTGGAAGGAGTTGAAGATAAAACCGTACTAAACGATAAGACCGTTATTACTGACACCCTCATTCAATTATCGCCCAAGCATATGAGGCCACGTGCCGGTATTCTTCTGCACTACTTGTCTCCTTTGTTAGGAGCCGAACACACGCTGACCTATCCTACTGGTCGGCAGTCCTCGCACGTCCTAGATTTAATAAAGTTCGCTTTGAATTGTTTTGCAAAGACACCTCTGTTGGACGCGTATGAATTTTATGCACTTTTGACAAAATTAAGTGTGCCTCGAAGCGCCTACATTGAGCGGGATTCATCCTTACTGTCACAACCTTTTGAAAAAGATGATCCTGTTTGGATGAGATTGGAATATAATCGATGATTACAGTACACAAGTGTGTCTTATTTCTGCACGTCGACAACCTTGTTACAACAGCTACAGTGGGTACAGTATGCAGTCTACAGTGCTGACACATTCTACACCCTACTTACAAAATTCAACAACTTTCTTCGAACTCCTCGAATTCAGTTTCCTCTTCTTCGATCACGACGGGGCGGTACTCGTCCAAGGTGGACGGCGGGCGCGAGGCGAAAGAAGGCGGCATGGAATAATCATGATCAAAAGAAGCCGAAGGTGTTGGTCGAGACACGGGCGGAGGGGGGCAAGGCGGAGGTATGCGTGATCGGGGCAAGGGCCCATTTGCGCCGCCCGTACGCACTCCAGCCTCAATTGTGACCATTTCCGTCTCGCCGGCTAGCGCTCGTCGTTTGCGCCAATTAATAAATACGATTATGATGACCACTGCTGCAAAAAGACCCAAGCTGATACCAAAGCCGACAGCAAGCCAGTAACTTGAATCGGCGCAATCGTCCCTTTGGCAACAGTCGTCTCGCGAAGGACACTTGACTTCGTACTCGCAGTGGCAAGAACCAATCAAGGAACATTAAGACGAGTCTGAGATCGTAACAAAGGTGAGTGTGTCAATGGCCCGAAGAATTGCGCAATCGACATTTCCAGCTTTAATGATGAGGGATTTCGTCGTCTTCTCACATACCATCTGTGTGGCCTGCCCGACGTGACCATGACAAGTTAACGCGGAGTCGAAACATACGCACACCTGGAAATTCTCTTTAGTTTAGAAATTTCGATTTTAAAAAAAATTCCCAAATTTTTAAACTTTACAAAAATTTTTTTGTGTCTCATAGCAACCTTTTAGAAACTCCATTTTTCATTGGAAACTTTGGCAAAATACTTTTTTCAGTGCAAACTTTTGCAAAATAGTTTTTGCATTGCAAACTTTTTGAAAATGCTTTCTCAGTGCGAACTTTTAGAAACTGCTTTTTTCATTGCAAACTTTTGGAAAATACTTTTTCATTGCAAAAATTTTAAGGGAATACTTTTCCAGTGCGAAAATTTTAGAAAATACTTTTTTCATTGCAATCTTTTGCAAAATAGTTTTTATTGCAAACTTTTAGGAACTCCATCCACATTGCAAACTTTCAGAAAATATTTTCTTTCAGTGCAAACTTCAGAAACTACTTTTCGAACTTTTGGAAAATGCTTTTTTTTTTGAGTGCAAACTTTTAGAAACTACTTGACTTACACTATGCGTTGAGGTGAATGCGCCGAATGGCAGGATCGTTGCTGGAGCAGTTAGAGCCAGACGTCGGGTAGTTGTGTTGACAATGATTCGACGTCGACGGGCGATGACAACACGGCGATGTTGATGACGACGACGATGGTTGAAACACGGGCACACTGGACACTCAGCAGGGCAGAAGCAAGCACAGGAGCCGAAGAAAATAATGACAGCTGTCGCGATCCAATAGCCGATAGAAACGAGAAGTGATGCCACCGAAGGTGAAAAAGGTGGCGCCGTCGAAGTGCCATTAAATAGTATGGATTTCTGGACAGCGAATGGGTACAACAACGTAGAAATCAAAGTGTTGCGAATCGCGAAAAGTAGCTCTCAACGGAACACGTAGCTGAGAACTAGGGACAGTAGAAAATAGGCACGGATGTTTGGAAAAAAGAGCATCTTGTTCTGTTGATTTCACCAACCAGTTTTCGAGATGAGCAAATGAGCGAGTGAGTTCTCGTTTGCGTTTTGGTCTTTTTTTCGCCGTCTGTTCTGTACTGGGTGGTCATTTGGATAGCCCGCGGGCTGGTAGGCTGGTGCGGATTGGGTAGTTATTATCATGCTATGTGCATCGAGAGCACGGTTGGCGGCCAGTCAAGTCTGGCAGCCACCATATCAAAGAGCTAGCCACATCTTTATACATAGATAGGTGGTCTGGATGGGCAACCAGAACGGAACACAAAGGGGTGGGCCCCCCTCCAGGCTGGCCAACGGGCCGAAGTCTGGTGGCTGGCTAAAGGGTATACAGTAGATAGATCGACTGACTTGGGTGGTCTGGATGGGCAACCAGAACGGAACACGAAGTGGTGGGCCCCCTCCAGGCTGGCCAACGGGCCGGCCAACGGCTGGAGGCTATGGTGAAAACATATGATACTTGGCTGATTTTTTTTTTCTGGAGTCATCAAAATCACAACAAGTCCATTTGGAATGTATTATTCTTGCATAAACACAAAACAAAAGCTTTTTAACTTCAAAGCGCACAGAGAAAGTTGTGAATGCGCATCTGTTTCGTCCTTTAGTTACAGTTCATCGTGTCGATGGGGTTGAGGTCTAGTGGCAACTGTGACACTTGGAGCGGTGGTTGGCGCAAAGTAAAAACAGAGTATTTCGTTAGTGGTTTCATCGATCACATACTTACCGATTTGCAAGTTTTCGGGCGGGTCTAATGCAAGCAATTCTTGCGCAAAATTAACGAAGTTTGTATGAAACCAATATCGAAACCCGACCACAACAACAGTCTGAAAAGAAAAAATAATTTTTTTCAAAAAGGGCAATTTGGTTTCCAATTATCTTCGTAACTTACACGCAGTTTCGACATTCTCCGCGCAGAATTCACAATATAATTAAGACACTGCGGGCAGGGTGAATACTCAGTTCACAAGTAGACGACTCGATTCTGACATGCGACAAAAGGGTCGTTAGTGGCCAAAACTTGATCGATTATTCGCATCAAAAGATGGAGTTCGGCATGCCGCCCGCTGCCGTCATCCCCCGATCCTACCATACCGCTTACGTTGCGATAAAAAACCCATTCGGTCGTTCTACCGTACGCCACTGTGGCAAACTGAAATCTTGATCGCCTTTCACCGTGGTCTCGAAGCCATCTTGTGCTAGCAAAACGTATTTATTCATTGTTCAGTGTCAATCTTTTTCCTCGGCCCCCGAAACAATGAATAATAGAAAATGATTGGAGGTCATTAAAATCTGTTTCAGTATTATTAAAATTAATCCAAATCGTATATCGCTTCTCGCTGTGGGAATTAGTGCAGTTGACGAATCCAGTGTCAGAACAGTATCCAAGTACGCATGGACAATTTTCGAACAATTTGACGGCGCCCGAATGGTTGCAGCACACAAAACACGAGTCTCGACTTCCGTCAAAGGCACTTATTTTTTGAGCAGCTGGTATTTCATAGCCGGACCTTGAAAGCGCATGCCTAGCATTGCTAGTCAACTTCATTAAACTGTCGTCATGGCATTCGTCCGAGCACATACAAAGCCCGCTCGACCTTTCTTGACCCCATATGGCATATTTCCTTTCACGTGCGCGACATAAGAAACGGCAATCGGAAACCAAATCCGAGCCAATGTGAAACTCGTCTTTATACGGAGTGCAAACTTTAATGCCGAAACAAGTGTCAATTAAACTTAGCGAAAATAAGAATATAATCATTTTGGCAAACATTTTAAAGACATAATCATTTTGCAAATGTTCTCTGAGGCAAGTTTTTCTTCATTTGCAAGAAGTTAAATGAGTTTTAGCATTGTTAATATCAACATGAGTACTGTACGGTGAATATACGTTTCAAAATCACCTCATGACATCAAAAAGTTGTGCAGCTTCTTGAGATTGAACTCGTATTCGGCGCGCTCGAATTCGTTCTATGGGGCTTCCTGCAACTTCCTTACGTTTGGCTCTGCAAACGAGTGGCTTCTCGTTCTTCGAAACGGCGAGGCCAAATTCATCAATTTTGAACGATCGTTCTGGCTGGGCCTCTGGCGGTAAGAGGGCGCGACCAAGCCATTCATCGAACATTGTCCAAATAGTTACAACCAATTCTTCGTCCTGCCTTTTGCGTTTCTCCTCGAGCGCACGTTGTTCGAAGTGAGGTGGCAAGGCGCGAATGAACTCGTCGTCGATTGGCTCCAGCTCCATTGTTTGACGCCGACAGTGGAGTAAGGTGACAGACTGACGGATGTGGCGCGGTCCTCATCGCCCGTCAATCAATCAATCAATCAATAAATGAATAAATAAAAACGCGAAAGTATTGAAAGGTCAAAAAGGTCGGGTATACGGTGGGTCAAAAAAGTCGGGTATACGGTGGGTCAAAAAGGTCGGGTATACGGTGGTATACGGTGGACACCAACATGACAACACAATATTGGACCTGAGACCAAACTGCTGATTGCTGCATCCTCAATTTTCAGTGCATGGGTTCATTTCGGCTCATGTTCTTGAGATCGATGGAATTGATTTTTTGGTTCTTGCAGGGAGCATCTTTCGGAATCTTTGCGTTTTGGTATTACGACCATAGCATCGAGTAATTTTTATGTGCTCGAGTAGTTCGTTGTTAAATACTTCCTCGTCTTTCTCTTAATCTTAGGCGTTAGAGGCGTAGGTACTCACATGCTCACTACATTTGCACGAAACGTAGTAGCGTAAAAAGGAGGTATAACTGGAGAAAGAATGCGTTAATGTCCAAACGTCTCTGGCTCCTGCTAGAGCTGCCTAGGGGAACATGCAGGTTGTCGAGCGAAGCGTTCGTCTTAAAAAAATACCTTAACTTACAGAGGCGTCTTATCTTTACAGACGCGTGTGGATCTGCCTTTGACATTAGAAATAATAAAGACGGAAGCTTGTGAAGTAAGCGAAAAACGGTATGGTGACGAATTTGGATTGCTCGAACCTGATTCAGACGACGAAGAAGGAGAGCGATTTTGCACCAAGACTTACGGCTTGTTAGTGAAGGATCAAGTTGGAATGCGGGAGCTCAATCTAATCAAGAAAGTTTATTATCACCATCAAAAGGTAAGTACTAGTTTACTTTATTGATGTTCTATCATGTAGTATCGAACTGGTGTGTTTAAAGATGCAAAACCATGGAGCAAAAAAAGAGCGCACAAAGGATAAGATGACCAATGGGAAGACGATTTTGATATAAGTGATGAAGGGGTGAATACTACTTCAATATTGATAACCAGAGAGTCTAAGAAAAAATGCTGGCAGAAGTACGCACATAATGGCTACCAAACTGTAAATACTTATTTGATCTTGTGTTTCATTTCTAGGTAAAAAACTAAGACCTGGAAACGACCATATGGGCCAGATAGGCCAAATAGCATTTCGAACACGGCAGACGCGTTCCCAATCACGCCAACAATAAACTTATTTCGCTTAGCGGTTTTCGACACAACAATTCCATATTACGGAAATCGTCTGATCAGTCCTCTCGTTCATCCAGCGTCGTTACTCGCAGGTAGAAGGACGTCGACACCAGGAATTACATCAATCGCAGATGCGTCCTATGGGTCGCAAGACACTTACGTTTGTGGAGTCAGTCCCTCCAGTGTGCAGCCACCAACCATATAGCATCAAAGCTCAGCTGTTTCCAGATCGCAAAAGCCCAGATATTCGCCAGTTACAGAAATAAGTGCTGATCCCAGTTTTGAATGAACGAGGGGTTGGGGAGTCCGTTATCAACAGCTATGCGATGTTGTATCAGAAGCATATTTTTTCCTTGCTGTTTAAAGGTGAGAAAAAACCATTTCTAAACTACCAGATCTGAAAAAATTATACAAATTGCTGGCATTACTGGTAGACAGTTTCCACGGCTCGGTTTCAAATTGGACAGATCCATGTGGCGAATGTATGGTAGCTGATGGGTCAGTGATCGTTTAAGACAGGCCTGTTCTGATTGGAGCGCTCCCAATTTTTAGAGAGCTACGTGGAAGGTGTCCCATTCGAAAAACTTTCCATAATGCCTGGAGACGTACCTGAAGTAGAATAACAAGAACCAATCTTAAATGTATTAGCCATTAAGCCGTTGGATTCCGAGCGAGCACTACTTGTTTGAGTCCTGTTATAGTGCACCTCGAATGTACGCAAGTACCTAATCAATAAATAATCTAATTTCCTGCCACCCCGTTATTTTCTGGCACGTCTTCAGGCGTTATGGTAAGTTTTTCGAATGGGACACCTTCCACGTAACTCTTGAAAATTGGGGACTCTCCAGTCAGAACAGGCCTGTCTTGATCCATGAGGACACACCTGTGCGATTGACAGTTTCTGCGGGGTTTTGCAATTTTTGCTGAACCGTGCTAGGAAAACAAAACTGTGCAGTGAACGGTTCGAGCAGGGTTAAGCAATTATTGCTGGACCCTGCTACAAAAACAAGACTGTGCAATGCATGGTTTTTTTCAGGTTGAACAATTTTTGCTCAACACCTGTCAGAAAACAAAACTTTAAAGGATGGTTCAAGCACAGGTAATCAATTTTTGCTGAACCTTGCTGAAAAAACAAAACTGTGCAGTGGACGGTTTCTGCGGAGTTAAGCTTTTTTTGCTGAACCCTGCTAGGAAAACAAAACTGTGCAATAGATAGTTCGAGCAGGGCCGAGCAATTTCCGCTGAACCCTGCCAAAAAAAACAAATCTATGCAATGGATGGTTCTACTGTAAAAAGTCTATCATTTTGGATTGTAACCCACCAAATTTTTTCGAAACAGTTCACTCAAACGACGGCTGGACAGCGGCTAGCGGCTGTTATCCTTGGCCGTCTTGTGAGGTGACTCGGCCTACGCCAGTTGTGATTATCTCGTGACACCAGTGGCCGATCCGCAAACTGAAGTTGAAGAAGCGTACAATACTGCTTATCGATGAACCAGGAATTATATTAAATGTGCCATCGGACTGTTGAAACAACGATTTCGATGCTTGTTAGACGTGATGCATCTTAAACCTCATTTCGAATGCGAAATTGTGCGATACTGCGTAGCTCTTCACAATTTGCTCATGCCTGAGAATGGGAATGATGAGTTGTTGAAGGAGTTTGAAAAAACCATGATGTCGGAGATGACCTCGATTATCATCGGGGTGTAGGGCCGCATGGTAATGTCATTAGACAAAAAACAAGTACTGTATTATTTGAAAGGAGGCTGTTATTTCAGACATTTTTTCACGGCGATCAGAAAACTGAAAAAGTGGCCATTGCTGCAGCTGTAAGCCGAATGGATGGTTTAATGCCCAAGATGCACCTGGAATTGTTAGCCCCAATTTTTTGGATTGTTCCACCTGAGGATTAATTTGGTGAAAGTGTGTCATCTTATGATTTTTGCACTCTGTCTTACTAGGGCTAGTGAGGACAGAGGGCTCCTTTCTTTTAACAAGGTTTTTTCCTCCGTATGATATGCAAAATGATCAGAACACCTTCCACCCATCATCGACCCGCTGGGCCGCCCTCGAGCTAAGCGATACACTCTACCTCTCAGCTTACCCAGCCCTGCCTTATCCAGAGTTTCCAGAAGATTCTAGGAACGGCCAGCTGCACTGGTAGTGGGCATGTCAGGATTCGAGTAAAGCAATGTTCTGATCAGCGATCCCGCTTAGGGGATTATGCGAAATCTTGTACGGCCCAGAGGCTTGTCGGAGCTACTCACATACAGATCTGGCAGTTTAGACGGCTTTATTTTCCCTTTTGCACAGAGGTCACTGCGAGTTTGATCGTCTCGGAGAACTACGCCATCAGAGGCCCGTCTCACCGAGACTTGTGCATAGAGAACCAGTCACCTCCCATCCCACTCTTGGTATTTATTCGCAGATTTTATGCGATAAAGAGTTGGAGCAGCTAGGATTCGAACCACGGTTAACTGGAGGAAAAATCATACCAACGCGACCACAAGGGATATACAAAATCGAATCTTGTTCAGGGAGTTTTTGGTGCGCAAAACATGCATGTCGCTTGTGTGGGCAGTATACAGTCTGCACAAGTAGCTGGCGAGATTTCTTAACCCATTTTTGCGATCTAAAGTCAGGTTTTCAGTTTATTAACACGGCTTTCGAAAATGTCGCGGGATCAATAGTGCTTTGACGGGCGCAACTGAATTCATGAATTGGTCATTAAATAAAAAAAAATGGTAGCACGTTATTCGATTATTCTCAGACATTCGGGGAAGCTTTCGATAAGGTGCCGCACTCGCTGCTACTGCATTCATTATCAGAAAAGCATTTCTTACCGCCTAAAATTCTTTTCGCTAGACTGCTTTGTGTTTGGGAGGTCGATCGTAATATGTTTCGGTGAATGGTTGTGCATCGAAAAAAGTATTGGTATCTAGTGGTGTTCCACAAGGAAGTGTCATCGACCCAACCTTATTCATCGTTTATTTCGAGGAGGTATTGCAAGATTTCGAGATGCGATTTCCTGGCTGTCGTCTTTCAGGCTTACGCCGACGATTTGCTATTGTTGGTTCCAGTCGATTCTATTGGCAGCGTCGATCAGCTTGTACAGCCAGTACTCGACTTTGCTTAAATTGAGATCAGTTTTTCAAGGCTATATCAGGTCAATAAGGACTATCTGCAGGTCAAAAACGCAATGTACTAGTCTTTTGTTATGGTGCATCTCCCAATCAAAGTCCAATTTCGTTTTTTTAATGGAATTCCGTTGAGTATTTTAAACTTAGTGAAATATTCAGGTGTTTTTTTTCAGTCATGACTTGAACTTTTCCAAGCAAATTTCGGATACCATTAGTAAGCGTGCTGTTTCTATGCTTGGTGCATTAAATCGTAAGTTTGGACGGTCCATTTCAGCGCAGGCATTGGCGAGAGTTTACAATTTGTGTATTAGGTCAGTTGTGAAGTATAGCTGCTTTTCATGGGATCCCGTCTTGAAAATGAATATCAATGAGCTCGATAACTACGTATCAAATTTCCATGAACAGGGGCTAGAAAAAAAAGCGGGAAAAGTGGCGCCTAGTTCTTTCATCGAAGCATTGACTCAACTTTTCAATCGGATAAGGATCAACGAATATGCTTATCATGTAATTGACTAACTACTCCTCCGTTATTAGGCTTTTCTGACAAAGTTTTATGTGTTCTACATGGAGGTTCAAAAGAGGGAATATTCAGTGCAAATTTTATTTTTCTTGATTTTGTTTTTGAGGAATTGAATGAATGAAAACATTTTTATTTCTAGGCGCGCCTGCAAATTTTAATTCTGATGCGGAATTATTTGAATTTTTTCTGCGAAACATGCTAATTTTGACGTGTGGTGTTAATAGTTGAATTTTTATACCTATGAAGAAATCAGTCAATATGTTTGAATTTCATTTAACCCGGTTGGAAGGAATCTGTGAATACAAAACCATTTGTGACTGTTTTTCTCCCCCGCACTGATACTGTTCTGTGTCGTTAGTTTACACAGCGCTTGCCTATATTCTTGCAAAAGCTGCTTTGTTTGGGCAACTGCGCAAAATAATATCTGTATCTTTTACGATATCCTTATTTTTATTATAACTTCACAAGCAAGATAGTCTTAGAGATTTGAAGTAGGCTTACTACCGCAAAACGGTACGCCTATTTTTAAATGTATGTCCAGTTCACGACCTGATCGGATCGGGATTGTCGGATTGGATCAAATCGGATCGAACAGGAAAAATTTAGGATCGGGTTGGATCATATAAAAAAATGTAATTTTTCGAACAAATAATAACGCATCAACTTTTTTCGGGAGGTTGCTTTCCATGATAAACACGCAGTATTTATACCATCATGATAAAATCAACATACGTCAACATTCACCCACTAGGAAAAAGGCAAGAAGCTATATTGGCTGCTGGAAGATTGATTGTGAGAAACTTTTTGTTGATGCTATTGAAGTCTGCGATAATGCAACACACACCGCCTCACGCAACACACACTGCCTTACTCGTACTCACTCGGATAAACTAAAGTAAGAGCTCTACGTGTTGGCGCATGTTCAGTTATATAAAGCAGATACGATTCACTGAAACAAGAATTTGCCGAATCTTGCTTTATTACGAATTCTCAAAATGGAAGTGGCTACTTTGGCTACAGGTTGTTCAAGGGACCAGGGGCGAAATAAATTGCAAAATACACAGGCTGAATTACAGAAATATATTGCAACTACAGTTGGTTGCGTACAAAATACTCAAAGTTGGCGTAATACGCATTCAAATTTTGAATCGAAACACATTGAAACACGCAAACTTGCTTGTACGCAATCCAAAAAATGCGTATATTATTATGAGCAGCTTTAGCTAAATTAAAAAATATTGGGACATTCTTTCACCCAACGACAGCGATAGATAGGACAAACGCACACAAATGACTGACTGAGCTTCGTTGCCATAACTTTTGTGTCTAGCATCACTCGAACACCGAAATAAGGAAGTGCGTTGGTAGACCAAGAGTAGTGCAAGAATGTTCGATTCGACGAACTGATCACTCGTCAGGAAGGCTGAAGATTGCGCAATAAAGATCATTCTGAAATGATCCTGCACATTGTATGAGGAATTCTCGTAAGTGCCAGTTCATCAAAGAGATATGTTTTTTCAGGGAAGTGGTCAATCAATCTTCTAACCCTGAAACAGCGAAAAAAAGGAGTCAGCCGCTAAGATTAACAATGTATAGGAAGTTCATATCAAAAAAGTCTTCGCTTCACCTTAAAGTAGCCGCACGCAGTCGTCGCCACAGGTTCTGCTCTGACAAAACTAATATCTGGTTAGCCAACAGGTTCTGGTCGCAACAAAACCAATATTTGACTAGCGTTTTAGCTCGGCAGCTGTTGCCTCAAAATTTAGCGAAAAGTCTACGGAAACATTAGCTAAAAAATCTTACTTACCAGTGAATAGTTGTCCAGTGGCCTTTTCTGACTTTGTCAAAGTGTCATCATCACAGGATTTTACAACTTTGTACGTATCCTGATTTTGGTATCGCAAACCTGGCGCCATCAGATATTCTGACCGAATATAAAACGAGAGTACAGCCATCAAGATTCGTTTAATTCCTGCGATAGAATTTCACAGCAAGTAAATCCGTCAATTTTCCACCCATGTCTACGTTTTCCTAATATTATGAAAATTTCGTGATATTATAAAAATTATAAAAATTTCAATAATATTTTAAAAAACTTAATAAGTGCGTTACTTTTTCAAAAGTGTTGAGGGCACACACTGAGCAAATGAAAGCTGAACATTTGAGAGCAGGGGCCCGTCTGTGATAACTTGTCCAGTTTTCCGACTTCTCTAAAAATAATGATGTGCGTAGCTGAAGCCGAGTACATACATCAAATTGCCATCGAATTGTAGCTTTTTCTCAACCTGTATGCTTTACGCGGTTTCACACAAACACCGTTGACTGGGAGTATTTAATTCTGAACCCCTTCCAGCTATTTACTTTAGACCTAGACCATATGCCATTGATCGAAAGGTTGAAAAGCTGAATGCCAAGTGCGAGCAAATAAGTGCCCGAAGGGAAAAAAAATTGACTAGAAAGCGTTCACAATCCAGTAGTTACAGCAACAGCGGCCTCATCAGCACGAAAGGCAGATTGTCCAGTGCACCAAAGTGTGAAGCGTCAACCAGTGTGAAGTGCCAAAAATACTGTATATCAGAATTTGCAAATCATTTAATATTTCGATAAGTATGCATTAGATTTCAATGAGCATAGGCTTAAATGAATGAGCGAGAAAAGTTGCACTTGGCTATTTTATTAACGCTCTGGCTCAACTTTCTAGTTGCAGAAGGTTCTACGAGCATGCTTATTTTTGAACTGAACCAACTTCTTCTTAACTAATCCTTTATAAGAATATCCAATATCTTTTTATGGAGGTCTGAAGGTGGAGAATATTTTGTAAAAATTTCATTTTTTTTGGTTTTGTTTTTGAGAAGCTGAATGTCTGAATACATTTATTTTCAGGAGGGCGAAAATATTTGAATTTTCGCGCTTAGTAATGAATTTCCATCGTCTATCCAACAGAAACTTTTTTAAAACTAAAACGAAAAATGCTGAAGCTTGTCCATCCATGAAGAGGAGAAGCAATATGTTTACATTTCAGTTACCTGGGTTTGAAGGAATGCGTAAATACAAAATCATTCGCGACAATTCGCCTCCTCCTCCCAAATACTGTGGTGTGCCATCAGTTTCCACTGCGCTCCTCATGTTCTGGCAAAAATTGCTCCGTTTTGGCGATGTTGCGCATTTTCTGTGGAAAATAGAAATTTTTAATTGCTCACTCGATATGAAATAATGACAGCTAGTTCTAGAGAAGCATCAGCTTAGGCTTCCACAAAAAAATGTGATAGTCTAGCTTAATCGATTGTTCAATTATTGGGGCGACTTTACCATTCTCCTTGCAAGCAGTGTCTTTTTCGTAGCTTACAAGCATAAACAAGTGGAATACAGATTTTTGAAAAATTTTATGGGCAAATCGAACACGAAAGTTTGGAAATTCCAAGCCAGAACAGATCGGATTGGAATGACAGTATTGACTTGCGAAATGTTAGTGAGGTCAGGTTATTTTCGCGAGTTGACGAAAAGATCAGAAGCCGTGTGAGAGTGGGGGATTCAGCTGTACCTTCAAACGACAGAGTAATATCACTCTTGGAGCCTTTTGGCATCGATTTTGACTGGGTGTTTGCCCTGATCGTTGTAGGGTGTTCAGAATGGGGTTCACTCTGGCAAAATTATCATTTTTAAACTTTTAGACCTCATAAAAACCGTTTGGAGAGGCCTAGAGCAACTTTTGATAGCTCATTCAAGTGAAGGAGGTCCGAGAAACAATTTATAACTAAGGAAAGCCACTTACCAGAGAAGTATGGTGTTTTCGACTTCTGAAGGCATGAAATACCGAAATATGCAAAATATGCTGAGTAACCCTACGCCATTAGTATATGACTGTTAGCTTACAGACGATGGAAGAAAAGCGAAATCTACGCCAGAACAGAAGTGAGCGTAGATTACCTGCTGACATGGGAGTGATAATTTAAAAAAAGTGGGAAATTCAAGAAATAGCCGAGAACGATCAGCACTCTCGAGACAGCTAGGTGATATCAAATAACATAGGAACTCATGTAAGCGACTGATCACTCGATCACTAACCAATCAGAAGGCCGTGAGCAGATCATCCAATCGATGACTGATTATTTAACCACTAGTCGATCCCTGATCTGAACCGATCACACTGCTAATCATCGCTATGGTAATAATTATTGTCCACGTCATACGATTTAAACGCAGGTACCATTTTTTAAAATTTACAGTACAAAAAGAAATGACTCGATATCCAAAATTTTTTTCTAGACGCCAGACCCCTCAATCGAGCTCCTCGCATGACCATAACAATGAAATTGGTTCGCTGAATTTAATTGAATTCAGCAATGAGTAAAAAGACAAGTTTTAAAAACAAACATTCGATTTACGTTTTTAAATTTTTTAGCACAATGACGCTCCCTAGCTCCTACGAACCAGCGTACAACAGTACAATGATGAACACGAAGACCATCAGTTCAGTGATAGAGACCGCTGTTTAAGATATGCTATGTTTATGTTAGAAACACGTTCAATGTTTTTTGTTATGCTAATACCAAACTGACTTACCTATCAGTTAACACCCCAGCCATATCTTGCATTTCGATATTGCCGTCGTCTATCAGATCGCCATTCAACGCCGCGCGCCATCTTCTCCAAAAAATGTAAGAGGCAATGACGGGCGGGACGACTGCGCAGAGCAACGTAATGAGTGCTCCGCAGACAGCAATGGCTCTGAAATACGAAGATAGTTCTGTAACTTGAAATTACAGGCTGTATCATTTTACGCGCCAAACTTACATGAAACGGTTCATAGCGATGGGAAAGCAAGTTTCGACAGCCCTGAAAAAGGAAGGAAAATTATGTTACCGCTCGAATTAGGTTGATCAGATAAAGGCACTCACTGCAATTCGGCCGTCTTTTTGTACGAGACACAATCTTCTCGAGCAATAATGGCTTTCAATAGCGAGCTACGATTAGATGCCGATGACAATAAGGAAACACGTAATGCTAGGGAAACTCTCACCTCGTACTCCAATCGATCGCACGACTATCCAGCGAGCACTCGAAACAGCGATGAATTTGCGTGAAACCACTTTCGTTCACAGAAAACAAATATCCGCTGAAAAATGTGCTGCTGCTATTTTCTGTGCTAAAAAAATGAGTAGGATAGAGCTCATAAATTTAGAAACAGACGTAACTAAGACTTACCTCGGTTTTATCTAATTCGAATTGTAAAGTTGCGTTTCTGATAGATTCAGACGCAAAGAATATTCCTAAAAATATAACTTTATGTTAATCCATTCTTTCCTAACTGGGTTTGCTATTTTTTACCAATAAACGGATTTCGACAAATTTCAAATCATTAGCACACTCGATTTTTTCCCGTTCCAAATCCTAAATTAACTAGTCTATTAACTACACTATTTTATGAACAAAACCGAAATTTGAACTCACTCTAATTAAAGCCAATGCAGAAGCCAATTCGCCTCGAAGCTCATCGTCAGTCATCTTAAAACAAAATCAGAATTTTCAAAAATCTAACCTGTAAATGATTTCTAAAACCATACTTACGCGAGAATGCAGTTCGAAAATATTTATTTCCTCTCTAAGAATTATATTTTCGGAGTCTAAAACCTGCAAAGAACAAAAATTTAATCGTAAAACCGGAACCAAAATTCCATGCGTACGCTAATGTTAGCTTTCGCCAAAGACAGGTCGGCTTCCAACAATAATTTATCTTGAATTTCGTTCTGAAAACACGAGAATAGAGAAAAATAACAACACAAAATCAGTCAGAGTTTTTCTTACATCGAGAAGAGTGCGAGTTTTTTCGAGTTGGCTTATAGAAACATTTTTCTCATTTTCCAAAATCGAAAAATTATCTCAACAAACCTGAAATTAAAAAAAAATGGCCTCGAGTTTTTCAACCGAACACTCTACTTACGGCTAATGATTCGTTTTTTTCGGCGATGACTCCTTCGTGAATGGACAAACCCCAAAAAAAGAAGGGTGTAGCCTAGTTGCGCCGTCCCTTATTGCGCCATTCCAGATTGCGCCGGTTTTAGTTGCGCCAGCCCTAAATGCGCCGTGTTCTATTTGCGCCGTTTTCTATTTGCGCCGGCCTTAGTTGCGCCGACCATATTTGCGCTTTGGTATATCAATGTTACTAAAAATTTTCTGTCAGGATACAATCAATCAAACATATAATACAAATTAATCGATACAACATAAGCAAGAACTTGTCAATTTAAAATTGATTATGGTACGACATAAAAATTCGAAAATTATAAACCCATGGGACCCGCTAAATTATATGAAACACCACGAATGAACTCCACAGCTGTCATATCGCCATTATCGAAGCGCTCTTGAAGCCTCACAATTCTTTGATCGATGGCAACGTATCGCTTGTTTTGACGAACAACATTTTGACCAGCTGCGGCAGCGATGATGGTAGTTTCGTTAGCATCAAATTCTTTGACTACGGCCTCGACAAATTCATAAATATTTGGATGTTTCTTCACCACAATTGAACTGAACCGCTTATGCCAAGCCTCCAGGTCATTGTCGGTTCGCCGACGGACCCCATACGTGTTCCATAGTGGCATTGGCAAATTTCCATTTAGCCATTGATCGGAGAAGTAGGTGAATAGGGGGCGAATAGCAAGAGGGGCTTCATCCAGTAATGCATCGAAAGTTGGACGAATCAGTTGTACAGGGAGAAAAGCGAGCGCCATGAGCATACGGATTTGAATTCGAACGATCTCGTTATTCGTGTACAGGTCTGACAAACCTACAATGCAGCAAGCCTTCAAAATTAATGCAGCAATCTTACAGATATTTCGTAGCTTACCTAGACGCTGCACTTGTCGATGGATACATTGACAAAAGTGGAAGAAGCACCCAAGATGACGAGCGTTTGGGAATTCCTCAGCAATGGCTGGAATCAATCCACTTTCAAAATCTGACGTGATGACGGGCGGCGCTAGTTGAAGGCCCATTTCGACAGCCTTATCCTTCAACATCCTGGAAAAAATCTGTAGGCTAACGCAATACGCTTACTCCAAGCTTCAAGCTTACCGAAACAACGCCTTGTATGTGTTCTTTGTCTTGTCCGGGAGTGCGCAGATAAGCAAAGGAAATTGCTTGTTCGAGATGAAGGCATGAATGGTGAACACTTGCTGGTAAAACGGCGGTGCCACATCGAAGGTTCCGTCCATGAAAATTCTTCCAGATTCGCAAAGCCTGAAACGTGTGAGCATGTCATGAGACAGATATCTTATCAGCTAGACAGATATTTTATCAGATAACAGGAGCAGGAAGGATGGCTTACCTCCGAAAGTTTCTCTCTGTTCCAAGGACAATGTATCGATGAATGCCTTCATAACCGCTCTGTAGCAGACAAAGGTAATTCAGGTACATAAACAGTAGCGGTAAATTTGATATAATCTGTGTTCAAAAATTAATGATCGAATGTATTTCAAACTTACCTTTTTAGAAAATACAATCAACTTTTTCAAATCAATAATTTCATTTTCAAAATTCGTTTTCCCCTGAAAATACGAATTTTTGTATTGGCGCACTCGCTGTACACTCCATACTTACCTTTTCGCATTCATTGTCAGTGATCGCAACGAGCACGGGTTCGCATTTGATCGAATAAGACCGACTAAAATTGATAATCTTGAAGAAAGTAAAGATAAGTGTCTCAAACGGTCTTGGCCTCACGTGTTTAAAAGCGGATCGGTCTCGTAGATAGCGTATGTAGTGGTCGAATAGGACGCTCGTCGACAGTAAGAACATATGTCGCCCGGCTCTACACGCAGATCGCTATCGCACAAAGCGCACAGATTGCAAACATCCTGACTGCCCAGTCGCACTTTACGCAAATTTGGTAGAATGCGACGAAGACCAACCATTGAACAGTCTTTTGGTCCAACATCGGCGATGCTCAAGTAGGTGGCGCTGTGTTTGCATTTCAAGAATACCAAAAAGCCTGCGTTGAATGTACCCGCGCACGAAATGGTCTCGACGCTGTTGCAGGAACAGCGACAATTAGCTGTCTGTGTTTGTACGACCAGCAAAATCATAAGAATTGAGAAAGACATAGTGCACCGAGTAGATCTTAACCGATTGTACCACCAGAGAACCAAAGCAAGACTGAACCGTATATTTTAGATAAGACCCAGAACACGAACGAAACTCAAACAAAGCCCAACCAAAACATCGGCATCCCAAAACTACCATCACCATAGCTTCAAACCCGACTGTTACGTATGTACATCTGATATACCCTTACGATATTTCGCTGAGGGTTCACCATCTGACAGAATAATTGTGTCTGCGCTGCTTGATCGACGAGGCCCACGCAGACTGGCAGATTGGTTTCGCCGTGTATATTCAGCCATATTGTTGCGCATTTGCGAGTGCAAGTCCTCGGTTTGCGTGGCCGCGTCTCGATGCGTAGAATTAACCGCATCATCGACGAGATTGATGACTTCGTTTGGCGTGTCAGTATAGTCTCTAAAAACTAGACTGTAATCTAAACGAGAACTCGGCATACATTAAGGATCTTACAAATCGACGCCGAAGTCCTGTACTTCCTCGCAAAACTCCCCCATACACAGGAAACAATTCTTTGGGGTCTCGCAAGTTAGTAACGGATGAGGGCCTCTGGTCTTGTATTCGTTATAATTGTACATCCGTCTCGCAAACTTGACCGCCCAACCCCATAGAACTCGTGTGCACTCGTCGCACTCGCCTTTGTCGCATTGAAGACTGAACATTATATGCGAATTATTAGGATTGACTGCCCTGTTTCTAAACACAACACTAATCGATATGATAATGCAAAAGGCAATTTTTGATACTTACACCAGACAGCGCCAATCCTCATCGGTCAAACACTCTCAGATCTTTTCCGCCCCTTCTTTCTCGACGTATCTGATGTTAGATGCCAACTCTGACCTAGAAACTTGCGATATCAGAATAAGGAAACTTAGAAATGTGTCTACACTTACAAAAATTGCCAAATGACGTAGGCGAAGCCGATGCATGCATACCGGAAGCACTTGGGACAGCCGTGGCTATTTCGTCGCGACTCGCACACGCGAAAGTTGAGACGTAGCGGCATCAAAGTAGACTCCATAACGTACAGTACCTAATTCTCGAACTAAAAGTTTACACTCACGTACAACTACGATTCTACATACTGTATACCATTCACTGAGAAAAGTACTAAGCGGATTCGTTGAGAATCCGTGAAGTTGATAAAATCTAAACAATAAAATTACCATTTTATTAAGCCAATGGGTTCACAACAGCATCTCCCAAACCTGTCTCCTTTCGAACACGCCTCGTCTCATATTATAAGATACTAGTCATTTGGGGACTGACCTGACAGCCTCCAATATCTCTTCTTCGCTCACATTCAATTCTATTGAGACTCTAGCCATGGCTGCGATCCCCCTCATGGCCTCACTTTTCGTCAAAAACAGACTGGCAAATGTTGGCACTACCTTCGCCTGTTTTTTCTGGTTCAAGAGGAAACCCCCTGTGGAGCTCCTCTCATACTTATTTTTCTCGATTACCACTCCAAAAATGGTCCCCTTGTTCCATTGAGTCTTTTCCCCTCCATGCACGAAAATGCCTGGAGTGTCAGTGTTGTTATCGTCAATCTTTATGTAACTTTGAGGAAGGGCCAGTAACGGAAGCTCTTCCACCTAGAACTCGTCCTTGTCGTTGGTGCGAGATGTCATTTTCTAGATTCAAAAATGCTTTGAGACCTTAAAGAAAAAAAGAAAAGCACTTACCTCAAAAATATGTCAGGAATTCAAAGAATTTGATCGCTTCCAGTTTGCCAGAATCTGCTTTGAATTTTTGGCTGCTAGCGCTCTTCTTTTATACTGAGATACGACCTCGAGAGCGTGACTGGACACCTTTGTTTTCGGACCAGTCGCTCTCTTATCTGTCTCATTCCAAAATAATTGAATAACCTCACCAAAAAGTGTCTGTCAGACGTTGCACATGTGGGTACCGTGTGATGTCTAGCCGCTCAAAAAGTTAAGAATGTGACGCTAAACAAGACTGGGCTGAAAAAAACAATGCCTAGCTCGTCATTTTTGGTTTAGAAAATGCATGGCCGCCGGCATACAATTTTGTCTGAACAACGGCCGTGACATTCCAAAATTTACGTGGAGTAATGGAGCTGTGACAGTCCGAAAGTTACGCAGAGTAATGGAATACAATTGTATTCTATAAGCAGCGCTCTGATTCGCTTTTACTGTGGGAGACGCGGAGCAGTCAACCAAATACTGGAGCACATAGTTATTTAGTTAGCCGTGCAGTGTATGTGCGTCACTTAACGAACACTGGAATGCGTAGTTATTCAGTTAGCCGTACCACTCGTCACGAGGCCTAGCAGCGAAAAAGGAATTTTATTTATTTGGACGAATTTAGCTTGTTTAAAAGAATTTGTCACAAATTGCGCGACGACCTTGCTTATTGAAACATTCGGCTTACAACAATTCTTTTGTTTTACAGAAAACGTCTGGGAAATTTTACTGGCGGCACAATTTCGACGTTAAAAAAATGACCTTTTCGACTAGTCCTCTACGTGGTAAGAAAATATACTCTCGATTTTAAATGGACTGGAAGGATTTTATCAACAAAAGAACTAGATTTTTGTTTTTAAAATTCTCCGCATTTTAGAAAACGGAATCGAAGTTTGCCGCCGGCTATATCTGAATCAGACTTCAGTGTCTGTTTTTGTAAGTCGTGTGATTTCCCTCGAGTTTCCCCGCGCCTGTATAAACTGCGTTATGTGCATGTTACAGGTTGTCATTTACTCCTCGAACGCTCAGAGATGGATGAGAGCCAGGACACAGAAATGGAACATGAACCGACCCCCTCGCCACCGCCACCAACCTCGCCATCCGACTTTACTTGGTACTGGAATCGTGACAGTCCGCCGACGCCCGATGATGACGATGACGAATATATGGACGAAAATATGCGGGACCTGCAGGAATGGAATATGCAGGTCGAGGCGAACGCCGAACGGGAGCGAGAAATCGAGCAAGGTTTGGCGCCATTCGACGACGACGAAACGACCGACTACGTTAAATATTACGTTCTGAACAAAGTGGATACGCACAATAGCAGGAAACTGAACACAGCCGTCAATCGATTCACCGCCAGCGTTGTCAATTCGGATCAATTGAGGGGGAACGAAATTTACGTTCGTCTAACAGGTATTCTCAAACATATGATCCAGAAAGCTGCGGGCGAAATGAGAAAAGAGGACCAGTTTCGTTACACCATTCAAGCAACGGGTCTGAAAAATCCCATAGGTCTAAGCTACGTCCAGGCTAACGGAGAGGCGTTGGAGAATTCGTTTGCCCATATCGCGAAAGTCCTACAATCGGCCGACGAAATGCGTTTAGACAATCAACTGGTCATCACTGTCACCAGAACCAAATGGCCCGAAGAAGGTAAAGGTAGACCGAAATGCGGCGGCGTTCGAACTCGTCGAATTCCCAACATCCAGAAATGGTTGGAAGCCAAGCAATGCATCATTTCTGTGCCTCGAGACGATGATATGTGCGGCTTCAAAGCCATTGCTATAGGAAAAGCTATGGCCGACGGTGTAAATGAGAAAATTAGACTGCGTGTAAAATGGATTCGCAGTCGTTCCGAGGACATCGCTAACGCTGTAGATATGGATGTGCGCGGCGGTCTGGGACTGGATGGCGTCCAGAAAATTCAAAACGTTCTCGTCGACTATCAGATAGTGGTTTATTCTATAGAAGACACAATGGGCGCTGTCAACATCGTTTTCAAAGGAACGCCTAGTGGGAAGCGCATATTTCTCCTACTTGTGGATGGTCATTTCGACGTGGTCACATCGGTGAAGGCGCTATATGGACGAGATTACTTCTGCGAAGCTTGCTTGGTTTCTTATGATCACTCGCATCGATGCGCCCTCTTGTGTCCGTTTCGTCAGGCAAAGGACTGTCAGAATTTGAGCAAGCACCAAACCTTGTTCGACGAAGAGTGTCAGCAGTGCGGTATCGACTTCAGAACGGCCGCTTGCGAATCAGCCCATACGAAAGAACATTGCGATCGATTTGGTAAGTGTCAGACGTGCTATTTGACGTGGCTCAAAAACCGTCTCGACCCTCCCAGTCGTCACCATTGCTTCGAGCGATATTGTCGTACGTGCAAGCATTGGCGGCCACGTTTCGTCAAACATCAGTGCTATATCAAGTCGGGAACCAACATTGACGAAGAGGAAGAAGATGAAGAGAAACAAGGAGACAGTGAAGAGTCTGGAATTACAACCAAACAGCCTTCCAGAAGTACCAGTGTCGAATCGAAGAATAAGTTCGAAACCTATTATTGCGATTTTGAAACGGCTGTGCAATGCGGCGATCATCACTTCGCTCCCATTCTGTGTATCATTCAACGAGCCGATGGTGTGGAATCGATTTTCGAAGGACCCGACTCACTGGAACAGTTAACTGAAGAGTCAACTGAATCTGTTAGAGAATGCTCGTCGTATGGGTGTTTTACATCCCAGACTTTTGCCGCGTCAAGGCTACCACGGAGGTACAGTAGATATCTATATCGTGCAGTTTTCTAGGACGAGTTTATGCTTGACTGCTATATCAATTTTAGGAAGAGTGGAGGCATTCAAATTATATCATGAATGCGCCGAAGATCAATCAATATTCGACTACGATTATAATAGTAAGACCCTTTTGTTTTCCAAACCAAGCGCTCTGCTAATATCACACCTTTTCCGGGCTTATATCCGTACACTATGCTGATTACAGAGTTTTACAACGGGGTAAGTGTATTCAACTTTTGTAAATTTCAGCGGGAAATTCAAAAATTGTTTTCCACATCTGCTAAACCATTACAGGGTTGCATGTTCAAATCACCCGCCTTTTGGTGTACTTGTTGATCATGTCAGAATGAGTAGGCGGGAAGACTAAAACTGGTTTTTCAGTCGAGGGACGATGCGAAAACAGTTACTTTTGAACTAAAGTAGTTTCCTGATTTTTGTACGTTACTAGGTCCCAAAAGTGATCAGATGCAATTTCAAGGACGTGTCCGAATATAGAGGACTGGTGTACGAAAAGTTTTTGGCAACCGACACTAGTCTTTTCTTGCCTGTACTGCCCACGCGAGTCGAGAATAAGCTCTACTTTACGTTATGCTCAACATGCGCCCAGACCAAGTCGACCGTCAAGTGCAAGCATACGATCCAAGAATGAGCCATAACAAGTATTGTCACTACGGAAGAACTAGCTTTAGCTATGCCAACACGGCTATCAAGTGTTGGAAATATACGAGGTAACAACAGCGTTTTCTTGCTCCTCAAAAATTCGTTCTCTTCATTTTTCTAATGTTCTTAGGTCTGGCACTATCCGCCCGAACAGAGAGACAAGGAAATTTTCAAGGGATTCAAAAGTCTTCAAATGAGACTTAAAGCCGAAGCTAGCGATTGACCTGCTAATATGCGCGACGATGATGACGCCAAGAGACAGTATTTGGCGAAATACAAGGAAAGATTTGGTATCGAAATCGATCCGGGCAAAGTGAAGAAAAATATTCCCATGCGCACTTTGGCGAAGCTGTGCGGTGAGTCGCTTTGTTTTAGCTAGCTAACTAGCATTATTTCTGCTTCAACCTTGACTTTTCTAATACGCAGGTAACGCGCTATATGGTCGTCTTGGACTGAAGGCCAACAGGACCAATGTCACTGTCGCAACTGAATTTAAAGACCTGCGGCGTCTACTCGTCAAACCAAACGTGGACGTTGAAGATATCTTCATAGTCAACGACGGAGTATCGTTTGTGAGCTGGAGCTATAAAGAGAATGCTTCCCCTGAACACGACGCTGTGAATTTGGTCATGGTAAGCTGCCAGTCATAGGTAATTACAGTTTCACACACACGATCTTAAATTCTTTTTTAGTGCATTCAAGTCACCATATGCCTATTGTACGAAACCATGTACGCATTGCACAAGTCCACAGGCGTTGTTTTTTTATACTGCGACACCGACTCGATCATATTTTGCGCCAAAAAAGATTTTCGTGTGCCGCTCGAAACTGGTGAAGTCGTGGGTAAGAACAAGTCCCTTCTTCGCAAGCGCCCTAGCTCTGCCGCACATCTAGACAAACTTAGATCTCATTGTTTCAGGGAAACTGAAGGACGAAATTGTCAGCGAGTTCGGTGCGGGTGCGTACATTTCGAGATTTTCTAAAAGCCATGGCTACAACGTGGTCACGCCTAATGGTCAATACAAGACCATCTTGAAATTGAAAGGTGGGATAGGGTGTGAACGTATCACACCGGAGAGACTAATTGCTTTGGTGTTCGCTTACAGGATTCCGTTTGGATTGCAGTGCCAGACAAATTATCACACCCAAGGCCATCGTCGCGATGGTGAAGAACAAAGAGGGGGCTGCTCAGTCGTTTGACTGTGCAGTACGCTCGACGAGTCGTACGAGACATAAAAAGAGGCTACATGCATGAACGAGACGAGACGAAAACGTATCGTGTGACAGCTGAAAAGCGCATCCTTTTGATGAATGACGATTATTCGACAGTGCCCTAGAGGTTCGAAATGGATAAACCTTAATTTAGTTCTCTCGCCTTTTACACACACCTGTTTTCTCTAAACACAATTCTTTGATGCTCAGGTGCAATCTGAATACAGTATATCGAAGCATAAGTTTAATGCACTAATTTCCAGCTACGTTGTTACACAGAGTAGGGTGCCTACTAGAAGAACACACCGCAACAACTACGCAGCCCTAGCGATGGTCTTAATTGCCTTGATGGCGTTCCTGATGTAGCAGACGTATAAATTCTAGCGGGAATTGAATAAAATCAACATAATTCCTTTGTTGTTGTACTAGCTGATAGATCACGAGACTAGCATCGCTGATGGCCTGATCGGCTTGACGGATATGCGCGGCTGCCTCCTGCGCGCACGTCGCCATCTCCTATAAGAAAATACAGTGAAATTTAGAAAAAGGAAAAAACACGAGACACTTACTCCCATAGCGAGATTCCTTTTTGCGTCAACGAAGGAACGCACTCTGTAGGCACACACGGGACAACGAGGCTGACGTGCCCACGTGTCCCTGCGCATTCCGGCTGATCCAGACCGCGCTTCCTCGCCGACGACTGACTGATGACAGCGACCGCAAATTGAGTGACCGCACGGTAGGGTCAAAGTTCCGTCGTCGAAGTAGCGATGGCAGGCTGGGCATTCAATAGCACGTTCTAACGGTATTTGGGCCATGTCTGCCAGTCAAAGCGAATTAGATTGCGTGTATTGGAGAACCACTGGGAAGACTATACTGAGTTTTAATGACAGTGCGGCTCGCCTTTTCTACTATGTCTGAGACGAGCTGTTTGGTTCTGCTCTAAAAAACACCTCTGCTACAGACCTGATTACCTTGAAAATGAGACTGCGAATTTAGGATTAACGAGTTATTTGAACCAGGATACGTCTCTGCACCCTGTTAGACGATTTTATCTAATGCAAGCAAAAAAATTAATGTTTTTTCGAATCAAGAAAAAAAGAACAAGGATACAGAAAAGCTATCAGATATGTACTATACACTAAAAATCTACATGTCATGGCGTATTGGGAGGAGCCTTGTCTTGCTCTTGTTGTAATTGCAGTAAAAGTGCTCTTATTCTGATCATAAGAGCGGCGGCTCGGTTGGTCGTAGCTCGACGCTCCCCTGCGACTTGTTCCCGTTCTTCGCGACGTTCTTGTTCCAGCCGTTCTATCGTACGTCTGGAGTCGTTAATGTGTCGCTCTGTTTCCCGGATAGCAGCGATCGCTTGTTGAGAGCACGTCTCCATCTCCTAGAAAATGATATAGTTCATACAATATGAGATAAGAATTGAAGCGAGGTACTTACCACTAGAGCATAGTTCTTCTTCGCATTCTTGAAGGAACGCACCCTATCATTGCACAACGGACAACAAAACGCAAGCGCCCTCTCCGCTTGCTCTCTGGTCTCTGACCTCTCGCGACGCTCTCTGGCCCTTTCAGCTTGTTCCTCTATCTTAATATACTCCCGCTGACAGCGTCCACAGATAGAGTGACTGCACGGGCGAATGATTGTCCGATCATCGAAGGACAACCGGCAAACGGGGCATTCCAGCGAGTGTTCTGAAGGCATTTGAGCCATATTTACGAGAGCGTGTTTCAAAGAGTACTGATTCTTAATAAAAGATTGACTCTGATGCCGGTCCTATGCTTGAGAATTGTTTGTTTCTGCAGTAAAAAATCCTGATGCAGACTTGACAGCCTTGAAAACAAGACTGTACATTTACGACTGACTCGTGATACGTCTCCTCTGCTAGATGCCTCCAGAGCCCTTCGGGGCTCTCCAAAACAAGACTGTATTGTTTGTTTCCACGGTAAAAAAATCCTGATTGCAGACTTGACAGCCTTGAAAACAAGACTGTACATTTACGACTGACTCGTGATACGTGTCCTCTGCTAGATGCCTCCAGAGCCCTTCCGGGCTCCCCTATCTCGCGCATTACTCAATTTATTCACATATTCGAGAGTTTTGAGAGTAGCAAGCACTGATATGAATCATGTAGTTCTGAGAGAAGGGTGACTAGGCGTCTGTCGGACAGAGTATAAAAGCAGCGCTAGAAACAGTTCTATTTTAATGTTTTCTTTTATGCAGAATAGGTTAATCATGGACGACGGTTTGGGTTCCGGAGACGGAATGACTAGGAGACGTCGATTCGAAAGAGAGAAGATGATTTTTAGATCGCGAGCTCCAGATAGCCTTGAATCCTCCTTTAACACTTACCAGCGCTAGTACCTTGACGGTCGTCGAGCTCAATGTGAAGAACGTAAGAACTGTGGACGCTAGGTACGAGTTTATCTATTTGTGTTGTAATATCACTAGGAAATCGTTGTGGGACGAGGAAGAGAGACAGATTGTGGGAAGTATCGTCAAGCAGACCCCCAGAACCGCCTGGAATCATAAATTCTTCGAGCAAACCGAACCGATCAAGGTTCCTGTGTGGCCCGGCGAGTACGGTACGTTCAGTTATTGGCTCATCGACGCGGGAGGCAGCGTGCTGCCTTGCGATCATTTGGCTTGCGTGATCCGAATCGATCAATGAGTAAACGATAACCAGTGTCCTGTTACGCAGTGCAAAGAGGTGTGGGTGCTAGGAAAAGGAGTGTGCCCGTCGTATTCAAAACGTCTGAAGCTGGCAAAGTTCACATCAAACGAAAAGCCAGAAAAACCAGGAGAAAAACTAGGGAGGCATCGATTTCAACTGGTCGTGTCTCGAAGACGAGGAGAAAACGGTCTCGAGCGAGAGCGAGGAAGAAGCGTAGAGTCCCAGCCAAACGAGCCTTGCTAGCACCCATTTCGGCAAAAAAACATGTCAAACGCAGAAAGAAGAGAAGTTAGGTCCCTCTGCGGCCTAGGCCCGTTGCAAGTGTTCGATACGATACCAGTGTTTGATCAGATCAGGGAGGCGGAGTGGATGTCAACGTTATGCACTACCAATCCCCCGTTTTTCATCGATCGATCCGATATCGTATGTAGATTTTCAATACCGGCGTCTGATATCGAATGGCTCGGATCTGATATTCAATTGCACATGAAATGCCAGCTACAAAGAACGGACAGGCAAGCCATGGAGGCGGCTAGAGCCGCTGCTTTAATCGCGGGCTCTCTAAACACCATTTTCAATAAGGCTGTGGTGAGCGTAAATCAGACAGAAGTATTGACTATCGTGAACTACGCCTACGTTGCCCATATGACCGCGGTGCTTATGGTACCAGCGACCGAGCACAAGCGCATGAACGGGCAGGAGCAACTGTTTTTAGACGTGTCCGATATAGCAGCCCCGGTCACTAATGCGGGCTAGTTAGCTAGGGCGATGTCGTTCGGCGTAGGGGGCGAAGTGGAAATGTTGGGCGCTTTGCGGATCCCCATCTTCAATAGCGGTGAGCTGATACCCCATGGTGTTTCTATAGATATAGCCTTTTATAGCAATCCTCCTAGTTTTTTCGTCCAAGACACGTTAGCTAATTTGACTTATAGACTCAACGTGACTATGATGAACTTAAAATATTTGTCTTGCGAAATGCAAGATAATTTCCTAGCTCGTCATAGAGCACTGTTTGATCGTCAGGATGCTCAATTGGAGTACCTAGACTATCGATGTTACGTTCATCCTGTAAGGGCTGGTATGCGAGAGGCTTCCACCCCTCCTTTTATTCTTTCAGCCTATCCGAGACGAGTCTTTGTGGCTTCAGTAGACGAGACTGATTTTCTGGGTACATACAATTCGTTCCCTTCAATTTTTCCCATCATAATGCAACCATGTGCAAGCTGAAATTAGAGGATTCGAGTATGCAAGTGAAAACAGCTCCGGCCAATCTGCATTACGCCGAACTGCTTTTCGCGATGCATAAAAGTTTAGGCTTAACTATTTGCGATTCAGGCTTTGATATAAGTGTCACGGATCCCGATACGTTATCCTGTAATGTTATCTATTGTTTTAATACCACGCCGGCTAAGCTAGGTAGTTGCTTAGAGGTGCACAATAGCATGTCAGATAATAAGGCCATTCTAAGTGTGGAGATGGTATTTTCTGGTGCTTTAGCTAATAACACGAATCTCATAATGCTGGTAGAATCTGATATGATTTTATCATTGACGCCATATAAGCCCCCTGCGATTTACGCGCTAACAGTAACTCGAATGTGACGGTTTTTGCTATTTTTGCATATTTGGAATAAAATGTTGTTCAAGGGTTAGTGACTATGAATTATATGATGAGTTAAACCACCTTCAGCTTATCTATAAATATTCTGACAACTTATATTTTTATTCCATTCGATTTTGACGCGTCAGAATGTGGAACGGCAAGGCAGTCTCTTGCGAAGAGCTAAAGTTCGCGAGTCTCTTTGGTATGTTCATGGTAGCCACAGCAGGGGGCGGAAAGACGACGAGATTGTGTAATTATTGGACAAAACGTCGCCAAGCCTTCACTTCCAAGTACAGCAGCGTGTTAGTGTGTTCACCTCATCAATTGTCCGCTTACGACGTGTTCCACGATATCGCTGATTACAGGTTTTTAAAAGGCTACCATCCTGATGCGATAGTTGCCTATTGTAACGAGCCTAGTCAGCGTAGAAAATTATTAATATTAGACGACTTGTTTTTAGTATTGGATCATGAGAAGTCCGTGATAGGCGAATTATTCACTCATTACGTCACCCATGGATTCTGCGACGTCATTGTGCTGATTCAGAGCCTAACTTTTAGAAGTAAAAACATGAGACTGGCTCTGATGAATGCTCAGTATGTGATTGTGTTTCATTCCGTGCGGTTGGCTAGATCGATTCGTCGATTATCGAGTGATTATTTTCCGAGCTATACATCTTTTCTATCAGAGATATTCGCTACTTATTTGGCTAAACAGCTTGCTTGATCATTGATAGTCGAGCTAATTGTAGACCTTGTCTTCGAGTTAGGCAAAACTGTCCAGCCGATAGTCTCTAGGAGCCTGTGTACGCGTATTGCTTGGAGAAAAAGAAGCCTAAATATCATGGCGTCGTAAGGAATTCATTCACATTTTGGACACAGATCGTCGACTTAGTCAGCGTACAATCAAACCGCACCATCTTGTAACACCGAATATCAAGAAAGCTGCTTTCGTCCAAAGTTTTGAGCACTGTGTTCTAACGAGCTGGAACCGTGATGATAAGATAAGTTTTCACGATGACAGAATATGGATAGAAGAAAATGGAAACATGATAATGGGATCTTATGATAGTTTTAGACGACATGTTTTTGCTAACTGATTTTGTATATATTCATGTGCTCGCCCGTTTGGTTCACTGATAAGTGATTGGGATGAGATAATACCGATACAGATACAGATACAGAAGGAAGCAACGTGAAGAGATATCAATTGATGGAGATGGAGGATGCCACTAGCAGTGATAAGAACTTGTATGTTGCCATCTTGGAAAGTTTTTCTAATGCAAAGGCTAAGCGGCGAGCCAGTATTCTAATGGACTATTTAAGAAAGACGCAAAATCAATTGTGGCGATTGGACGATGATGGGGAATTGGAAATCAGATCAGACGAAGATGGTGCCTTTGTCAGCGTGGAAAGTGGTCTGATTGATTTGGTAAAATTTGTTTGCGGAGAAACTAAAGAACGGCCTCTACGTGTTACTGAGTTCTTTGCTTAAGTGCAGGGTGCACCTTCTAGTGCGTTTAGCGAAAATGCTAAGAAAATGAAGCAATATCTAGCGAAACTCCCCTGAATGTAACGTACTCGTTTGGTTTTTATTTCATTGTAGGTTTTGCGTATCTTTGCTCAGTTCGTCGGATTGGGCATTTTTGATTGATGACTCTATACGATTTGCGTTCGAGTTGTTGAGGAATGCGGTCCATTTAGATAATTGATTGTCTCCGGTTACTGACGTAAGGTCTGCGTAGGAAGGCAGCTGTTTCGAATGGTGTGGAGATTGTGCTAGGTTATTGAACCTTGACCACGTAGATTTTCGTGAACACACAATAGCATTTCATAATCCATGCAAAATCACGACGTTTCATTATACAGCTATAGCATTTACATTGTCCTATACATGATTCAACAAAGAATATGTACACACTGATCTCTAGATATATCATATATAACTATATATTGCACAAAAAGCTATTCTTTGAACGAATCGTTTCCAATCCCTCAACCAATCCCACACAATGAACCAATCCCACACAATGAAATTCCATGGAAATTGGTCATAAATAATAACAGTGTAACAAGCATGTACAGTCAAAATGCAATCCCTAGTCTCTCAACCATACCTGTCTACGATATACTGCGTCTTGGCGAGGTACATGCGCAGTTTTATTGCATTGCGCACTACCAATGAGCAGCTTATACTTGGCTCCCAGCATATCCACGATTGGCTGGATACTGATCTTCTCTCTCATTTTTTCCACTCGCATATTTAACTCGAAATATGCCAGCTCGTTGGCTTTTGCCAGCAGTGCACATCGCCTCGAGGCATGATGTAACGATTAAATGTACCTAACAATGAGACAACAGCAATCTGTAGAATATCGCGATATGGATATTGCCAGCAATGTTCAATATCGTAAGCGACCAACCAGATTTCACTGACGAAGTCCCTGACGTTGGTTTCTTGGGTTTTCAATCCAAAGAGTTCTGAAATAGAGAGTCTTCCTTATGGTGCATGACTGTCGTCGAGTGCATCGAGACAATGCTCTCCGTGTCTCCTCCGCTCCCAGACCTTTGCGAAATGCAGCACGTACGCTTGAGCCAGATTTAAAAAACCGCTTGAGCCAGATTTACCAGCTTGAACGCTTGAGCCAGATTTAAAAAATATCGTCGAGTGTGGTGGCATGAGTTGAGATCTCACCACACTCGACGGATACCGTCAAGCTCTTCCTCGTCGAGCTCTTCCTCGCTTCTACTCTACCTTAACTCTCGAATGTAAGTTGGAACTACGGGACATTAATCCCAATTTCAACTTTGATTTGTATTTGGTCTAGAAATAGAATACGGATGATGGATGCATTGCTAAATATATGAGGGGATAGAGTGAATCGAGTGAAGAGCATTGAAATATGTTATCATTGTGGATCACGTAGTAACAAATTGGTCAGTCGATTTGATTGTAGAACGGGAGGAGACGTTGTTGCTGACGACAGTTATGCACACATAGCTTTCTACTTGGTAACTTAGGATTTTGTGTAGTATACATAAAAATTGTGGCTTGCTGCGCTGGTATCTCATCTTAAATGGGGGAAATCTTGTTTGTTCTTAAAACTAGAAGTACTGTTTATACCAAAACTGTGAACAATTAGGGGTTCGTTCATCGATTGGTTTTTCGTCGAATGATGTCAGCTATGGTAGTATGGATTGGTTGGTTTTGTGTAAAGGGCGGGTCTGCCGCTAGAGGGCTCACGATTGTGAAAATTGTCGTTAGTAATTAGTGCGTAGGTTCTATCGATCGTGGTGCTGGGACAATCTAGTTATTTTGGCGTTTTAAAATTCCCGCTCGAATGTCGAAGGTACCCAGTTGCGCGGCGCCTGTCGTTCTAGCGACGAATGCCGTTTCAGCGACGAATGCCTTTGAGCGACGAATACCATTCCAGCGACGAATGCCTTTGAGCGACGAATACCGTTTTATCGACGAATGCTTTTTAGCGATGAATGCTGTCTCAGCGACGAATGCCTACTAGCGACGAATGCCGTTTCAGCGACGAATGTCGTTTCAGCGACGAATGCCTTTTAGCGACGAATGCCGTTTCAGCGACGGGCGATTCAGCCGATTTTTCTGATCGATTGATTCTGCAAACGGGACCGATGTGGGATAGGCTAGGGGAGACGTATTAGGTCGCTAGATGGCGTCGTCGTCCATTCAGGGGATGGATCGGGGAATGGGTGGGTGGGAATGGTGCTCGGTGATTCGTTGATCGTGTCTGATTGATGGGAAATTGATCAGGCAATGAGGGAGGAGCCTAAATTCCGTATAAACCCCCCCCCTTACTACTAGTATACAGCCTAATTTGACCGCTGCTTCTGCTGAATTGGCAACTGGAATTTCTTGCGCTCATTCTGCTAGATAATAATATTTCTTCATAATGCTGCTCTAAATTGTGCATTCACAATTTTTTTAGAATTAGTATGTGCAAGTATATTACGGTAGGATATAATTGGGTCATGGGTAAGTTCACTAAAGTGGAATATATTCTGTGAATGTGCGGGTACATTACAGTAGGATATAATTTAATATTTTGATCTTTATTGAGGATTTATTTTGCAGATAAGCACGTACGCTGAAAAACAATATATTTCGTTGGTATGCAAGAACATTACGATAGGTTATATCCTCTTGATGTGCAAATAAATTACAGCAGGATAAATTGATTGTATTTTTCATTTTCAGTCTGCTATTAATTTTTTTTGTTGTGTGACGTGTCTCTTCTAATATTTAATATAATAAAATTCCATCACATTAGGAAATAAAAAAAGTGTGAGTTTTTCGCAGACGGACTGGTGTTTAGAAGAGGAGCATAGCCTATAAGAAAGCCTAGTGAAAAAAAGGCCATAGCCTTTTGTTTCAAGGAGAAACATAGTGTGATAAGGCTATTCGAAGTCAAACTTTGCCGCGCAATTTTCCATTGACAAGCACTTCTTATGACAAGCACGGTAACAGGCCATAATCACGAATGGATCATCGCACATTAGAATGGACCCAGTTTGTCGTGGCTAAGCCAACTTTGGTGGACAGCGTGATTCGATTGTGGAATCAACCAACGGGCAAGCGTATCATCGTCCACAACAATCTCCGGAATTCCAGACACCGCCATCGTCACCAAGCAAGCCAGTGGAACCCGTATCACCACCGACCATGGTTATATCAAGCAACCCACCTTAACAGCCCCCTCCGACAATGGCCGTACCAGCCGCACCGCCAGCTGTGACCGCAGCATCAACATCAACAATTTCCAAGCCCAGTCGATCAAGGGCGCCAACCCAAGCGCCAACGCGGAGTCGAGGTGATGGTCTACGGTCAAATCCAACCAAGACAGAGCGATATCAGCCAGAGCCATGGACTACGAAGGAGAAATGACGAGCGAGGACGCTTTCGTCTTAATCCCCAGCGTGTGTGATAAGGCTATTCGAAGTCAAACTTTGCCGCGCAATTTTCCATTGACAATCACTTCTTATGACAAGCACGGTAACAGGCCATAATCACAAATGGATCATCGCACATTAGAATGGACCCAGTTTGTCGTGTATGATCAGGTGTGCACAGGTAATATGTTCTGGGTCGCGGGCCAGGCCCTGTGTTGTAGCCTGTTTTGCATTGTGTCATTTTATCTCATATCATTGAGCCAGACCTGTTCCTGGTGTGCATATTTGTTCTGATAGACCAGTTCTTACCAGGCACGTGTATTAGGAAAGGTATAAATAGGGGCGCCTGTTCATGTATTAGGCAGTGTGTGAGAGTGTTCATTTCACGCCTCGTCATCGAGTAAAGAAGCCTCGTAGTTTCGTTATTCATAATTAATCGTTTGGTCAATGGCCCGTCTTCCTGGCGCTCGGCGCAACAATCGATTCTCGCCCTATCGCCCACGGAATTTGGGTAAGCATCATTGAGTGTGGTGTGGTTAGGTCTGTAGGTCACAACCCAGCCAACTTCATCACAATAGCCATGTTTTTAAAAATTTGATTAGGCAATTCTTTCGTAAAATAGCAACGTTTACCCATTGAAAAGAAAATATAATGGTATTTTAGGCTATGGCGTTGGCTCAAGCTTGGGTATAAAGAAGAAAAATGGATTAAAGTAGCTTTCTGATCCCCATCATTCGGATATAAGATTACATGCATCTCGTAGAGCTCAACGACAAGTGGCCAGTGTTTACCAGCCAGTGTCAAGTTTATTTACAAGCATCCCAGCGCCAGGCAAAAAAAGTGAAGGGAATGGTAGATAAAAAAATAGTCGGGAATCGCTTGAAGATGGTTGGTCCTTCCATCCTTCTGCTGCTTGCCTATGCCAACGTCTGTCAAAACTGATTCGGCAGACATTCTCTTTTTATCAATTTGGTCTAGTTCATCTATTTCTCCTAGCTTTATCATGTTAACTGATTGAAAATTTTGTTTTCACAATATAAATAGTATTACTGGAAAACTTGGTTTCCTAGAAAAAAGGGAAACTCCAGCCAATCCATTGTCGCCTTGATTCATGTGCAGATCAGTGATATGCGGAGCCCACATCAATCGATATTCGTCGGCTCACGTAAAAAAAAAAACTGGGACGAAACACGACTGAGATGTCGACGAAAAAAGCCTTCAAGATTCGCATGGAAATTTGTGAAAAAAAATCACGCGTCAAGATATATCGGGCTCACTACAGTTTAAATGTCCAAAAAACACGCACCAGATTGCGGTCTTGAATCTATTACAGCGATTACTTCTGTCTGAGAACCTAATATTTAGATTTGAAAGACTTGAAATGTTGTTTTTTGCTGGAATTTTTTTTCTGTTTCCAACGTGATATGTCGCGCAACCCCTAACGGAGCGGTTACAGGAAAAGATTTTTACGTTTTTTTTGCTCTAATGCAACTCGCATTGTGTTGGGGATGAATTATCGTCAAAGTGCAAAATTTATTTCTCAAAACGATTTTCCATGAGAAAAATCGTTTTGGGAAGTCGTTTTGGCGTATTTAAACTTCAGTGAGCTCGAGATCTTTTATGCGCGTAATTTTTCTTTACAAATTTCCATACAAATTTTAGAGGCTTTTTTTACGCTGTCGACATCTCAGTCTAGACATTTTTCTCTCGCACTGTCGCTTTCGCGACTGCGACTGAAAAATCTTTCAATGTCTTCTAGGACCTTGTATTAAGATTTTTGTGCAGGATAAACATGTTTAAAACATCTCACACTGTTAAATATATATTTCCAGGGCCTCTCTTTCGCATGTCTTGGTGCACCTACAGCAAGCGGATATTTCCCGTATGCTGGAAACTTTCCTTGGAATCTTCCACGCCATTGGTAGCAAAAGTGCGTGGTCTATTAGTCTTTTCATGCTGACACCATAAACAATGGAAGCTGCTCAATGCCTGATGTTTATGCGTGGTAATGACCCCTCTACTCTGTTGGTTTTTTGATTATTTCATGCTTCATGGATTCACTTCATCCACCTTGGAAAAAGGCTTGGGGGCTTGAGGCATCCGCATCAGCTGTTCTAACCAATGATCGAAATGGTCATTGCGCACTTCAGGACGATGAATACTATCAAATAAGGGTGAAACTCGCAGCATTATTCACTTAGGAGAAATCAAAACTTGGCTAGGAAATTCCCGAGAAAATGTTTACAAAAAAAAATGTGATTGAAGAAAAACAGTAGTGTTGCTCATACAGTATGGAAAACCTTTTACATCCTCGCGTGTATTCACCTAGAAGAAGGCTTCACCCGATGCTGGTTCTATGATTGGTTTTTCTTGGAACGTGAGCCGACAGATATCGATTGATGTGAGCTCCTTATATTACTGATCTGCACATGAATCAAGGCGACAATGGATTGGCTGGAGTTTCCCTTTTTTCTGGGATCCCAAGTTTTCCAGTAATACTATTTATATTAGGAAAACAAAATTTTCAATCAGATAACATGATAAAGCTGGGAGAAATAGATAAACTGGACCAAATTGATAAAAAGAGAATGTCTGCCGAATCACTTTTGATAGACGTTGGCATAGGCAAGCAGCAGAAGGATGGAAGGACCAACCATCTTCAAGCGATTCCCGACAATTTTTTTTTAAACCATTTTCTTTACTCTTTTTAGTCTGGGGCTCGGATGCTTGTAGATGAACTTGACACTGGCTGGTCAGTGGCTTGCCAGTGTGAAATTCACTAACAAGCAAGTTCATTTTAATTTGGCGAAGTGTTCACTAACTTGACACTGGCTGGTTAACACTGGCAACTTGTCGTCGAGCCTATATACCAAAGCCTGAGCCAACGCCCCAGCCTAAAATACCATTTTTTTCTCAAGGTGTAAACATCCAAGATTCCATGTCCCACTCAATTCTATGATGTATCCACGGGTATCCACTTGGAAGTGCTGATTTCCATGCGTCCCACGTTAACTCATGCCATTCCACATGTTTTACACGTGGGTTTCATGTCACCCACACGGAACCGGCATGGAATAGCATGGATTCCAGGTGGAACAACGTGGATTCCACTGATGGATTTTATCGTGTAAGTTTTGATGGAAACTGCTGTGTAACCACGTGGAACCAGGTGGGGCAGTGTGGATTCCATGTGGAATTAGGTGGATTTCACTGATGGGACACCATCGTGTAAGTTTTAGTGGAAACTCTCACAGAACCATGTGGATCCAGGTGTGGCGAGCA
The DNA here is from genome assembly GCA_030248295.1 of Mesodorylaimus sp. YZB2_4. Classification (NCBI taxonomy): domain Eukaryota; kingdom Metazoa; phylum Nematoda; class Enoplea; order Dorylaimida; family Dorylaimidae; genus Mesodorylaimus; species Mesodorylaimus sp. YZB2_4. The sequence goes on from JASANH010001013.1 coordinate 109,083, forward strand.
TTTGTCCACGAATACTACTTTAGCATCAAGGTTACAAATTCAATCAATGGGCAATCGTCTGCTGAAACATGTCTCAGAACTGTTTTTTTACTGGGCCACAGTTCGTCATAACATCAGTCATGTTCAAAAGGAAGCACATCGGTAACAGTACACGACCCATGCGATTCAATCAGAACCACAGAACATACCATATCAGCCAACAGTACGATATCGGACTCATCCGTTTTATCGACGAGATAAAAAAATGATTCATAGGCACGATCATCATATAATAGATAGAGAAGATCATTTTCGGGTGCAATCATTTCCAAAACATTTGTCGGCTGAATTATCTTGTATTTTTTCAATATTATATAAACACTCCGCCTAACAGAAAAAAAGATTTTTATCTCACCATAACTTAGCCTAAAATCATCTTCTTCATTCAAATATTTGACCACACTAGCCGTCTTTGCTGGGTAAGAAATGGAGTGGAGAACCTCTGATCCAAAGGTAGCTCGAGGTGCAAATTGGAAGTCGACGTCATGAAATTCAGGAAAACGATTTCGAACAAGGTTAAAAATGTCTGGATCCTTACAGATTGCACTTGCATTCGATAATCGATACCTGCAAGATTGAGGAGTAGTAAAAAAGAAGTCTTGTAAAAAGGGGCAGACATCATCAACATCGTTTCTATTCAGTTGGCAAGTGTTTGATACTGTGTTGATCAACAGTTTAAGCCACTGGACTGGCCGCCCATGCATGACATTGATGCTATTTTTGGATTTTCGACCCAACCCACCTTCTGTCCGGGGAGCAGCCCTAAGTGGAGCCGTCAGACAGAACCTGCCATAAGAGTTAGTCGCCTCACAATGGCTGCACGTCGAATGGCTGAATATTCGAGCAATAACCACCCTTTCTCGTCCACTTGCGTCCACTCTTTTTCTACCCCACCCAAGTGGGTGGCCTGCAGATCCTTTCTGGATGGCCTCTTACCTGTCATCCTCATTCCGTGGGGTCCATCTCTCACACAATTTTGGAAAAAGATCTTTTATAATCGACGGCATAGGATGATTACGCTGGCGAGTTTGATCGAATAAATATTCGAATGATGATTGGCTGAGGACGAAGCGACGACCCAATTGTACGAGAGCACCTTTAGACGCTTTGATATACCTAAAAAGGCCAACAAGATCATATATAGGCAAAAGGAGGGGGCAGGGGTTTAACCTTTGCCTGAGCTATGTCAGGCCGCCCTACTACTGACAACCTAGATCTTGCCCTTACATACGCTGGGTGCACCAGCAAATCGCCATTATTTTGCAGAAGGAGTCCATAGCCATCTAAGATTAAAATGGATACACGCCAATAGCGTCAAATTTCCCACGTGAATTGACATTTCACTTTCATAATTGCAAAAACCTTTAAAATCCATCCAGTGAAATGTGCAATCTCAGCGTGGAAAATTTAACGCTATTTTGGTGGGTGTCAGTCCATATAATCTTTCAACGTGGCTATACTCTTCTGCAAATGCGTTGCTTGCCAAATGTCATGTTCTCCTCCGCTACGCTTCAGCAGTCGCAGATCTCTCATAGCCAAAGTCATCACCTAATTTTAGCAGTGTTTCGTGTGATTCGCTTTGAAAAAGTATTCGACGTATGCCCTAATCAGAACTGTCAATATTCAACATAAACAACATGCAAGTGGATTTCTTTTAAAATTCGCCCCAGATCAGAGTTGTTCGATCGATATTCCATATTATGCAACTTTCACTCACCTGCATTAGCGCAAGTTGGGATACTTACACAGATTAAACATTGTCAGATCCTCTAGTACTTTGTTCATAGTCTAATTGCTCCATGGAGCTCAAGCTTTCAATGGCGCTTTTGCCTTTAAATAATATGAGTCCACTTTCGTGTTTCCATCAAAACTCGGACTTGGGTTTTGGGTTGCGTGGAGCCAATCAACCTCTTTGATTTTTTCCGTGATCGTCAGAGTTTTACGCTTTAAATGGACGTTGTGGCGTCTATTGCTGCTTTTTCGAGTTTTCGATTTGCTGCTCAGCGTCAATTTGGAGAGTGAAACAATTCAATGTGAGGTGTTTGTCACAACGTTACATTACAACTATTTCAGTGTTTCGATTTGTTAGGCGTTTGCATCTTCGCTCTGTCCTCAGGACACCTTAGCGCTTAACCAAACCCTGAAGGATGCCAATTTTTTCGGGCTGCTTGGAGACATTTCGACAGCGGTCAGATTTACTTTGGAGTGAATCCAGCTGCCATCACATCTTTATATACATCTTTCATCGCGGAATCAATTCTCTCGTCTTTTCACGTGTAGTTTTTTAATCTATTCGTTTTTTAATGCTGCTGAAGCATTCTTTTATGCCAAGCGTTATTTGACAACGTTAACTATATACCATTCCGCTTTCCCATATTTTATCGCAATCTTAAGCTTCGCACGCATCGTTTAAAGCTTCAGAAATTAAATTTTGATATATGCGCTTCTCTCAATCACTTATCGTTATGAATCATCCTATTATTACACTAATTTCCATATATGTTCATGCTGTCAGGTAAAAAAACATTAACCTCTTTAATTAGTGACTCCCAAATTATTTTAATCTTTCAGCCGGCTGTTCGACGAGTGACATTGACTGGCTCAGACATTGTTGGAGATTTGTCACGGTTGATCCCAGAGTTTTTAAAATTCTAAATTTTATTCTCACGCGTTTCATTACAGACAGGCAGTTCGGTCAATTTCATTCGCTTTCCTTTCAAATTTAATGACTTTCTCTCGTAATTAGTTTTTTCTTACATATATATCATCCACGATGTAAGGGAAGTTAGTTATAGTAGGCGGTAATAGAGTTACCCCTGCCCCCTCCTTCATTCTTTTTTTTAGATACTCTAAGTTACACCCTCCAAACATTCATATTATCGATCAACTCCCAGCTAATCATCCTACCTATTATAAATCTTTTTCCAAATTTGAAGATGGACCCAAAAGATACAGGTAAGAGGCATCCAAGATTCAGCCCCCACTTGGTGGGTAGAAAAGGTGGACGAGTGGACGAGAAGGGTGGTTATTGCTCGAATAGCCATTCGACGTGCAGCCATTGTGAGGCGACTAACTCTTATGCAGGTTCTGTCTGACGGCTCCACTTAGGGCTGCTCCCCGGACAGAAGGTGGGTTGGGTCGAAAATCCAAAAATAGCATCAATGTCATGCATGGGCGGCCAGTCCAGTGGCTTAAACTGTTGATCGTAGCTGCCTGCATGAAGACATGACTGGACGCCAGAGAAGATATTTCGGCGGGAATTCAAAATTCTGATCCGACCGACCCACAGCTTGGGTCAGTTCCCCCGAACCGATCCAGCCCGGATCGGCGGGTCGGTTCAGCCGGGTTGGTAGGTCGGTCGATGCTATCCTGGATGAGAAATGGACGAGGGTGGGGAGTCAAAAAACCGCCATTTTGGGTGGATGTCCTCTGAGGATGCCTGGACACTAAACCTTGTTTTAGCCTACAGTATCAAACACTTGCCAACTGAATAGAAACGATGTTGATGATGTCTGCCCCTTTTTACAAGACTTCTTTTCTACTACTCCTTAATCTTGCAAGTATCGATTATCGAATGCAAGTGCAATCTGTAAGGATCTAGACATTTTTAACCTTGTTCGAAATCGTTTTCCTGAATTTCATGACGTCGACTTCCAATTTGCACCTCGAGCTACCTTTGGATCAGAGGTTCTCCACTCCATTTCTTACTCAGCAAAGACGTCTAGTGTGGTCAAATATTTGAATGAAGAAGATGATTATGGGCTAAGTTATGGTGAGATAAAAATCTTTTTTGCTGTTAGGCGGAGTGTTTATATGATATTGAAAGAATAATTCGGCCGACAAATGTTTTGGAAATGATTGCACCTGAAAATGATCTTCTTTATCTATTATATGATGATCGTGCTTATGGATCATTTTTTTATCTCGTCGATAAAACGGATGAGTCCGATATCGTACTGTTGGCTGATATGGTATGTTCTGTGGTTCTGATTGAATCGCATGGGTCGTGTACTGTTACCGATGTGCTTCCTTTTAAACATGACTGATGTTATGACGAACTGTGGCCCAGTAAAAAAACAGTTCTGAGACATGTTTCAGCAGACGATTGCCCATTGATTGAATTTGTAACCTTGATGCTAAAGTAGTATTCGTGGACAAACGCTCGCCACACCTGGATCCACATGGTTCTGTGAGAGTTTCCACTAAAACTTACACGATGGTGTCCCATCAGTGAAATCCACCTAATTCCACATGGAATCCACACTGCCCCACCTGGTTTCACGTGGTTACACAGCAGTTTCCATCAAAACTCACACGATGAAATCCATCAGTGGAATCCACGTTGTTCCACCTGGAATCCATGCTATTCCATGCCGGTTCCATGTGGGTGACATGGAACCCACGTGTAAAACATGTGGAATGGCATGAGTCCACGTGGGACGCATGGAAATCAGCACTTCCAAGTGGATACGCGTGGATACATCATGAAATTGAGTGGGACATGGAATACAACCCCCCCCCTGGCAAGCCACTGACCAGCCAGTGTCAAGTTCATCTACAAGCATGCGAGCGCCAGACTAAAAAGAGTAAAGAAAATGGTAAAAAAAAATGGTCGAGAATCGCTTGAAGATGGTTGGTCCTTCCATCCTTCTGCTGCTTGCCTATGCCAACGTCTATCAAAAGTGATTCGGCAGACATTCTCTTTTTATCAATTTGGTCCAGTTCATCTATTTCTCCTAGCTTTATCATGTTATCTGATTGAAAATTTTGTTTTCCTAATATAAATAGTATTACTGGAAAACTTGGGATCCCAGAAAAAAGGGAAACTCCAGCCAATCCATTGTCGCCTTGATTCATGTGCAGATCAGTAATATAAGGAGCTCACATCAATCGATATCCGTCGGCTCACGTTCCAAAAAAAACCAATCATAGAACCAGCATCGGGTGAAGCCTTCTTCCAGGTGAATACACGCGAGGATGTAAAAGGTTTTCCATACTGTATGAGCAACACTACTGTTTTTCTTCAATCACATTTTTTTTGTAAACATTTTCTCGGGAATTTACGAGCCAAGTTTTGATTTCTCCTAGGTGAATGATGCTGCGAGTTTCACCCTTATTTGATAGTATTTATCGTCCTGAAGTGCGCAACGACCATTTCGATCATTGGTTAGAACAGCTGATGCGGATGCCTCAAGCCCCCGAGCCTTTTTTCAAGGTGGATGAAGTGAATCCATGAAGCATGAAATAATCAAAAAACCAACAGAGTAGAGGGGTCATTACCACGCATAAACATCAGGCATTGAGCAGCTTCCATTGTTTATGGTGTCAGCATGAAAAGACTAATAGACCACGCACTTTTGCGACCAATGGCGTGGAAGATTCCAAGGAAAGTTTCCAGCATACGGGAAATATCCGCTTGCTGTAGGTGCACCAAGACATGCGAAAGAGAGGCCCTGGAAATATATATTTAACAGTGTGAGATGTTTTAAACATGTTTATCCTGCACAAAAATCCTAATACAAGGTCCTAGAAGACATTGAAAGATTTTTCGGTCGCAGTCGCGAAAGCGACAGTGCGAGAGAAAAATGTCTAGACTGAGATGTCGACAGCGTAAAAAAAGCCTCTAAAATTTGTATGGAAATTTGTAAAGAAAAATTACGCGCATAAAAGATCTCGAGCTCACTGAAGTTTAAATACGCCAAAACGACTTCCCAAAACGATTTTTCTCATGGAAAATCGTTTTGAGAAATAAATTTTGCACTTTGACGATAATTCATCCCCAACACAATGCGAGTTGCATTAGAGCAAAAAAAACGTAAAAATCTTTTCCTGTTACCGCTCCATTAGGTGTTGCGCGACATATCACGTTGGAAACAGAAAAAAAATTCCAGCAAAAAACAACATTTCAAGTCTTTTAAATCTAAATATTAGGTTCTCAGACAGAAGTAATCGCTGTAATAGATTCAAGACCGCAATCTGGTGCGTGTTTTTTGGACATTTAAACTGTAGTGAGCCCGATATATCTTGACGCGTGATTTTTTTTAACCAATTTCCATGCGAATCTTAATGAAGGCTTTTTTTACGCTTCACTCTCCTTCATTTCTGCGACCGAAAAATCTTTCAATGTCTTCTAGGACCTTGTATTACGATTTTTGTGCAGGATAAACATGTTTAAAACATCTCACACTGTTAAATATATATTTCCAGGGCCTCTCTTTCGCATGTCTTGGTGCACCTACAGCAAGCGGATATTTCCCGTATGCTGGAAACTTTCCTTGGAATCTTCCACGCCATTGGTCGCAAAAGTGCGTGGTCTATTAGTCTTTTCATGCTGACACCATAAACATGGAAGCTGCTCAATGCCTGATGATTATGCGTGGTAATGGCCCCTCTACCCTGTTGGTTTTTTGATTATTTCATGCTTCATGGATTCACTTCATCCACCTTGGAAAAAGGCTTGGGGGGCTTGAGGCATCCGCATCAGCTGTTCTAACCAATGATCGAAATGGTCATTGCGCACTTCAGGAAGATAAATACTATCAAATAAAGGTTGAAACTCGCAGCATTATCCACTGGGGAGGAATCAAAACTTGGCTCGGGAATTCTTGAGAGAATGTTTACAAAAAAAAATGTGATTGAAGAAAAACAGTAGTGTTGCTGGATACAGTATGGAAAACCTTTTACATTCTCGCGTGTATTCACCTAGAAAAAGGTCTTACCCGATGCTGGTTTTATTATTGGTTTTTTTTTTACGTGAGCCGACGAATATCGATTGATGTGGGCTCCGCATATTACTGATCTGCACATGAATCAAGGCGACAATGGATTGGCTGGAGTTTCCCTTTTTTCTAGGAAACCAAGTTTTCCAGTAATACTATTTATATTGTGAAAACAAAATTTTCAATCAGTTAACATGATAAAGCTAGGAGAAATAGATGAACTAGACCAAATTGATAAAAAGAGAATGTCTGCCGAATCAGTTTTGACAGACGTTGGCATAGGCAAGCAGCAGAAGGATGGAAGGACCAACCATCTTCAAGCGATTTCCGACTATTTTTTTATCTACCATTCCCTTCACTTTTTTTGCCTGGCGCTGGGATGCTTGTAAATAAACTTGACACTGGCTGGTAAACACTGGCCACTTGTCGTTGAGCTCTACAAGATGCATGTAATCTTATATCCGAATGATGGGGATCAGAAAGCTACTTTAATCCATTTTTCTTCTTTATACTTAAGCTTGAGCCAACGCCATAGCCTAAAAT